>CANYBF011294273.1:0-24629 GCA_948192965.1 Dalechampia spathulata | reverse complement strand
AAGAAACTAAGGTCGTTTTCAACTCTGGAAAACCTAAGTTTTATTTCCTAGTTTTCAAAGTTAATTCAATTGGATTAATAGAAACAAACTAGGTGGCGACTCCACACTCTGCTTTTTCTCAAAAGGTAAAACCTGAAAAGTCGAAAACGGAACCAAAGCTCACACTTCGTTCACCTACCTCATCCCAATGTAATGGCGTACGACATCATCGTCCATACAATGCCTCGTACGGTGCCATCTGAATACTCATCTGATAACTGTTGTTGTAGGCAAACTCAATCAAAGGAATGTAGCGATCCCAACTACCTTCCCATTCCAATACACAGGCGCGTAACATATCCTCTAGAATCTGTATCACACGCTCTGACTGTCCATCAGTCTGGGGATGAAAAGCTGTACTAAACTGAACTCTAGTACCTAAAGCTTGTTAAAATGCACCCCAAAAATGCGACGTAAACCTCAGATCCCTGTCAGATACAATAGAAGTCGGAACTCCATGCAATCAGACAATCTCGGCTATATACAAGCTAGCCAACTGCTCTAAACTGTAATCCATGTGTACAGGTAAGAAATGAGTTGTCTTCGTCAATCGATCCACTATTACCCATACTGAATTATGTCTAGCTTGTGTCATTGGCAGTCCTGTGATGAAATCCATCGTAATACGGTCCCACTTCCACTCTGGAAGCTACAACAGACTCAGTAATCCTGCTAGAACCTGATGTTCTACCTTAATACGCTGGCATACCAGAAACTTAGCCACATAATCCGCTATCTCTGTCTTCATACCTACCCACCAGTAATATTGCCTCAAATCTCTGTACATTTTGGTACCTCGTGGATGATAAGCATACATAGACTCATACGCTTCCTCTAGAATCTGTCGTTTCAGTTCCCCGTCTGCTGGAATATACAGACACATTCCATGTCTTAGATTCCCGTCATCGTCCACCCTGAAAAGAGTAGTCTTTCCAGCCTGTACTTTCTGCAACTGCTTCTGATACTCTTCATCATTCACTACACTCTGCTGAATCTGTTCCGTTAGCACCGGTTTCACTTGCAGGTGCAATTGAGCTAGAAGACCTTCAAGTTGCACTGTCAATGTCCCGTGTAACTATCACATTTCCAGTACTAGCATCAAAGAGGATTGTCTCAATCCTGCAGTTAACTTACGACTTAATGCATCTGCAACCAAATCAATTCTAACCACCATCGTTGCCTCAAATTTAGTTCCCTTTGCGTACCTAAATACTTTAGGCTCTTGTGGTTTATGTACATATAGCACAATTCCCCATACAAGTAGTGTCGCCAAATCTTCAGTGCAAACACTATAGCTGCCAACTCCAAATCATGCGTTGGGTAATTCCTTTCGTGCGGTTTCAACTATCGTGACGCGTATGCTATCACTTTCCTATCCTGCATCAATACACAATATAAACCATTAAGTGAAGCATCGCTATAAATAGTAAAAGTTCTCCCCGGCGTGGGTAACGTCAACACTGGAGCTTGAGTTAAGCAATCTTTCAGACGGTCAAAACTTTGCTGACATTGCTCGGACCAATAAAAAGGAACATCTTTTCGAAGCAATGTTGTCAACGGTAAGGCAAGCATAGAGAATCCCTTCACGAACCGTCGATAATACCCAGCCAATCCCAGAAAACTGTGGATCTCACTAATGTTCCACGGTATTGGCCAACTCAAAACCGCTTCGATCTTACTCGAGTCTACTTGGATACCCTCTGCTGAAATTACAGGTCCTAGAAATGCCACATGTTCTAACCAAAATGAACACTTAGAAAGCTTACCATACAATTGCTTTTCACATAACCGCTGCAGAACCAATCTCAGATGTCTGTCATGTTCCTCGCCTGATTTCGAATATACGAGGATGTCATCAATGAAGACCACTACAAACCGATCTAAATAATCTGCAAATATTGTATTCATCAGGGCCATAAATGCTGCTGGCGCGTTAGTCAGACCAAATAGCATTACCAAGAACTTATAGTGTCCGTAACGTGTCCTGAATGCTGTCTTAGCCACACTACCCTCCTGAACTCGAAGCTGATGATACCTTGATCTCAAATCAATCTTTGAAAACACTGCAGCATCTTTCAACTGATCAAACAGGTCATCAATACGCGGCAATGGATACCTGTTCTTGATGGTTACCTTATTCAGCTGTCGGTAATCCACACACATCCGCATCGTCCCATCCTTCTTCTTAACAAACAATACCGGCGCACCCCAAGGCAAAATGCTTGATCTGATGAAGCCCTTTTCCAGCAGTTCTTGCAACTGTACTTTTAGCTCCCTCAATTCTAACGGAGCCATTCTATAAGGTGTCATAGAAATCGGTTCTGTACCTAGGATCACCTCAATCTCAAACTCCACTTCCCGTTCTGGTGGTACCCCTGGTAACTCTGTAGGAAATACATCTGGATAGTTACAAATGGTCGGGATATCTGCTAACTGTACCTCCTTCTGTCTAGTATCTGTTACATATGTTAGGTAAGTTTCACAACCCTGTGCCATCAATTGCTATGCTGCTATTACAGAAATCAACCTTGCTGTTACAGACTGCACATTTCCCTTTATAACCTTTATCCTCTGCTCTGGATGCTGTAGGGTCACAGTCTTTTGGCGGCAATCCATCACTGTACTATACCGTGCTAACCACTCCATACCAAAAATCACATCAAAATCCCTAAACGGCATCTCAACCAAATCCGAAGGGTAACATGCATCGTGTATATCTAAAGGATACTGTCTTAACACCCTATCCACCTTAACATTCTTACCTAAGGGACTTGATACCACTATCTCATATCCTAACGCTTCACTATTCCTCTCAAGTGTTCGAGCAAACTCAGTATTAATATAGGAATGTGAAGAACCCGGATCAAATAACACTAACGACTCATGATTAGAGATAAAAACATTACCGATTACAACATTGGAGGCATGCTGCTTATCCTGCTGCACCAAATTATATACCCTGGTAGGAACACCAATTGCTTGGTTCACAGACTCTTGGCTCGTCCCTCGGCTCCCACTATCATGGCCTCCTCGGCCTCTTCCTCTGCCTCTCTCTGAGCTCTGGGAACCACTTGGACCCATCCTCACATTCGGGTTCTGCTGCAGATACGAACCACCCTCGGATACAGTGTGCACAGGGATGTTGTCACGGGTAGGACACTCTCTAGCATAGTTCCCAGCCTGACCATATCGGTAACATAAATCTGACCCCATCCTGCAAGCCCCGTGGTGTGTTCGGCCACAAGTATGGCATGGTAACAATCCAAACCCTGTACTACCGCTGCCACTAGAATAAGTGGGTCTCCCACTCTGTACCCATCGAGGTGTAGGCGGTTATACTCCTACTGGGCATGGAACAAATGGACCTATGAATCTTCCCCTCTTCGGGGACCCTGATGACAAACTCAGCTCACGGAACGGTCTCCTTATCGCTTCCTGCCTCCTCTATCCCTCCTGAAGTATCCGCTCCTGGTTCAAAGCATTAGCCATCAAAGCAAACAAATCATCATAGTTAAAGCCATGAACCAATGCTCTGATCCTGAGATCCAAACCCTGTTTGAACCTCTTACAATGCTCTCTCCCTGACGTCAAAATGTTGGTGGCATAGTAGGCTAACCTCGTGAATTCCCGCTCATATTCTACCACTGTCATGTTCCCCTGAGTCAGGTTCAAAAACTCATGCAGTTTCTAATCAGTATAGGCCGTTGGTACGTATTTCTGTCAAAATTCCCTCTGGAAGTCAGCCCATGTCAGTACTGGAGGATCTGCCATACTCTGCGGAATGGTTTTCCACCATTCATATATGTCTTCTTGCAGTAGGGAGATGGTATATTCAAATTTAGCTGTGTCAGGACACTTTAACTGCCTCAAAACCTGATATATCTTTTCCAACCACGTCTCGGCCACATATGGGTCAATCGTCCCTACAAAATTGGTAGCCCCATAAACCCTCAATTTCTTAAAATAAAGCTTATACTCTTCCTTGGGCTCTGGTGGAGGTGGAGGCGGTGCTGGTGTCACCGGTAACATCTGACCTTATGCCCTCATAAACTGAACAAACTGAGCAAAATGAGCTGCCATCGGATCAGCTGCTAAGGCATCAACCCTATCTGTCTGTGGTGCCCTAATACTCGGCCCAGCCGGTTCCTCCTGTCGTGGCTATCTTCCACTGACATTACCCATCTCTGATGAACCCTCTTGGGGATTAAAGTTACCCCCTTCTTCTTCCCCAATAATGATCGCTCTGTCAGTCATCGTACTGTATCCGTTGTAGAATAATAAACAAAAACATAAACCTAACAATCAGCAATGGTACGGACTAGCAACTCCTCAAGTGTAGCTTTCTAGACACTGGCAGTAGTCCTAACAAACCCCTATGAAATTCAGCAAGCTAAACCATAGCTCTGATACCACTATAACATGTCACACCTGGCCCATACCCAAGCGGACATGCTCCCATAGCACAGACAGCGGCCCCCAGAAGAAGACCAGTGCCTGTACCACCAGGGATACGTCATAAATACGTCATATGGGGACACACTCTAAACCTAATGGTGGTCATGTGATGGAACTACGTGATGCGTAAACATATACCCTGGATAAATCAACATGCACTCGAGCAACATACAATAACAGGCTAAACTGCATTTCATAAATATAAAACCTGTTATACATTGTGAGTGCGTATACAAAACCACCAAAAGCTATACAATAATTACATGTCTACTGTCATCCTAGCTACACAATCCAAAAAGGAAGTTGAAGTAGCCGCAGAAGTCCCGTACCAAATTGAGATCTGTCTGTCTCAGCTGACGACCTCTAATCCTTTCCCGAATGCTCACCCGTGGGCTCTGAACCTATGTTCATCAAATGATAAACGCTGAGATAAAACTCAGTGGTGCTAAAAACATATATAACCAATCATGAAACATATAGCAATTCATCATAAACATCATATGCAATGCAAATGCCAATGTTTCTATCATTCTCCCTCATTCACTCTTGTTTTCCTGTAATTGTGCACATTCCTTTCGTACACGCTGGATCCCGATAGGTACCGGTACTCATCTCCCATAGGAGGCCATTCATTGATTCATCTCCCATCTCAAGAGATCCTTTATCCATTGATTCTCGAAGGAATCTCATTCATTATTGATCCAGTGTGCCCAGAGCTGAGTTCTACCCTCATTTCTCATTCTATTTCCTCTCTTTCTTTCCTCATCAATCATCTCCATGCATGTAAGCATGTCATAGTAACATAGAGCAATTCATCATAAACATGAAAGCTTAGATAATCCATCACATTATCAAGCAAGTAAAATATCAATCCAAGCATTACAATCATAACCACGCATATAGCACACCTCAATGAATCAAACGCAAGGTAAACATACAAGCCGAGACTTGGTACAAGTCTTCCGGCAATAGAAACAAACCAAAAGTGGCTAAACACACCAAACTAGCACTAACACAATCATTTAGCACAAACCTGAAAAGCAAGCTACTTCTAGCTTAAGCCAATGATCTTATCTCTATTCGTGCTTAACTTCTATTGCGCGTTCTCGGACGTTAGGGATGTTTAGAATCCTTAAAAAGGATATTTGGTAGGGTTTAGGGATGTTTAGCTTAAGGAAACAAGGAAGAAACTAATGAAAACCCGTCTATTTTTAACCCTTAAAAGTCAAATTAAATGTCGCATATGGCCGTACGAAATTGGTACGCCCGTACCGACCCTAAACTACTGACAAACCCAATTTCCTGTGAGCAACGGTACGCCCGTACCCCCATTTGGTACGCCCGTACGTACTCGAAGTTACTGACAAATTAAAATTCCTACGAGCTCGCATCCAGCCGTACCGCCCTTTGGTACTCCCGTACGCCCTCCAGGCCTTAAAATCCCTGTATTCCCCTATCTCGTATGACCGTACGACCAATTCGTACACCCGTACCACTCCTTAAAATCCAACCTATACCATTTTACAAGCCTAAACTCCTCTGTAACAATCCCAAACATCCATACTAAACCTATAACACTTCAAAACATAACCCTAAACCTCATATACTCACCGTCCCTCATCCAACCGAGAAGACACGCTTCTCAATAAGGCGACGACACACACAAGTCAAGCATATAAACACATATGCATCAAACCATCATTCCACATTCATTCGCATCACACACATCAGAATACATTCATGCATAACATATAACCATCAGGCAATCCTACCATTCATCTACATATAGGCACACATAAAGGCATAACTCCTAGGGTCTCTAGTACAGGTGTAATAGGTATGAGTAGGATTCAGGCTCTCCGATAGCGACAATCTGAAAGCCGGTCATGAGAGGAACATCTTCTTTGATGCAGGCTAAGGCTAGTAGGTAAATCCACATTAAAAAATGTGATCATGCTAGACGGTAGCTCCTGGTTTACCAACTGACTCTTCATGCTGAAGGTGGAAGCAGAGGGAGAGATCCTCATGCTTGAGAGTGCCTCGATGATGGCTCGTCGATGCTGTTGGGAGGACATCACCAGGTCCCAAATGCTGATGTTTGCTTGGGTCTTCTTCAGCTATTTGACCATAACATTATCAAGCTGAGCAACCTGATTAGCTGGTAGCGGAGCTGGAACATTACTTGGACCAGCTTGATCCCTAGTGGGCCTAGCCTCGATCGGCTTCTTGTGAGCTTTTGGCTTTTTCTCGAGGTCGGGAGGAGTGAATACCTTGCCACTACGGGTCATGTTACGAACCCGAGAGGATATTTTGTTAGCACCTAGCCCTTTATACTGCTTGGATGGCTTTGGAACTGGCTTGACTACCTTGGGAGTCTCGGTTGACTTACCCTTATCCAAAGCCTGTGCGTCTGATGCTTCAGGTTAGGAGGATTTCTGAGTAGCTACTGACTCATCCTCTGAGCTCTCGTACCATATGTCAATGGCACCAATGTTAAATCCACCACTAGGGTGAAAGGTAATGGTAGGTAGCTGAGCATTCCCCTTATTGGTGAGAGGAGAAAAGGAGCTTAGGATCAGGGATTCTGGAAATCCTGATTGGATCATGTAGGTGTGGTTGGCCTTATGGTAGTTTGGTAGTGGGTTCATCTTGGTAGACGGTTTGGATTTCTCAGGGTCCTCGATCTCACCAAAGTTGATGAGATTTTGGATGACAAGTCGAAGGGAATGACAGTCGTTGGTATTGTGGCCATGATGTTGGTAGTGGCAGTAGGTTTTAGTGTCTACTATGGCTGGGGGTGGTGTTTTGAAGTTTAGTTCTAGCGGTTTAATGAGTTTGGCTTTGAGGAGACGTCCAAAAACCTTGGAAAGTGGCATTCCAAGATCTGAGAATTTCCGGGATGGCGTAGTGTTCCGGATTATGGGGTTTGGTGTTTGCACAGGATTAACGTACTATGGTTTTGGTATTTGTAGGGCATTGGTGTAGTAAGTCTTTGGTTGTGTTTGTGTGTAGGTTACAATTTTGGGTTTTGGGAAGGAAAGCTCATTTTTCTTACCTTCAGTCTGCTTAATGCATTGTCCTACTGAGTAAATGTCCTCAAAGGTGTGGAACGTTTGATATTTCAACCTATCTTGGTAGAGTGGCAGCGACCCCATGATAAGCTTGTTGATCATGTCTGATTCAGATGGCTTCTGTCGGACCAATGCAGTTTTATCCATCCACCTGCTAAAGTAATCCATAAAGGATTCATTTGTTTTCTGCTTAACCATTTCCAAATCCATTAGGGTTACATCAAATTGAGCCTTGAACCCATACTGTTTACAGAATGCAGTACAAAGAGGCTTCCACTCGGCCATGGTTGCCTTGTTCAAACTGTGATACCAGGCTAGCGCTGGTCCCTTCAGTGATATGAAGAAGAGCCGAACTATCTAATCATCTGACAAGTCAGTGGTACTCATCAGCATGGTGTAGGTCTTTAGATGGTTCTTCGGGTCCCTAAATCCGTTGTACTTGGGAACATCAGGGAGCTTGAACTTGGCAGGCAGCCCCTTGATTGACAGAGAACTCATCAAAGTCCAGGTCTATCCCCATGCCCTTAGTCTTCATGATAAACTGTAGTTGTTCTATCTTCTGCTCTAAGATAGTGGTCTTAGACTTTCAAACATCATGCATATGGAGGGAGATGTCATCATCAGTCTCCATGTCATACAGATTGACGCCTTTCCCCTTTTCCTTGATCGGAGCTGGCGGGGTGATGAATTCAGCAAGGCTGAGAGCCTCCCAGATATGTTGTTGTATAAGGGACTTAAAGTCATCATTCAGAAGCTTGGCCATAGACTGGTTGATGAGCTTCTGAACTGTAGTAAGTGTGGCCTCATCCAGTGTTGAGGCAGTAGGGCCAGATGAGGATGCGATATTTCTGGCATTCTAAGAGTCTGACATGGTTCTGTACATGACAGAAAGAGTTAGCATGGATGCATGAGTATGCACATGCGGTTGCATATTATGCATGTGATGCGACGCGTAGAGTGTATGTGTGACCTGTACTAAGAAATATGTGATGTCATGGCTATAACAAAGTGAGTTAGTATGCATATGCATGTATCCATGCGGTGTATCACATAGGATGTATGTGTGTTCTATGCTAGGAACATCCAGCGATATGGCTGCAAAAGCAAAATTTGTTAGGATATTACATGAGTATGCATGTATGCGTGGTTGGCAGAAAACAAAAAAGGGTTAGCAAACACATAACATGCAGTAGCGTTCCCTTCTAACCTTATACCTCCACGAGAATTGATCAATTCAAGCTCTCCTGTCCTAGGTAGGGATACTAACCTGGAGTTACACTGGGAACTCGAGGTGCGATTCTCTCAATAAGGCAAGAAAGAGAGTTTGATCATCGTCTGATCATATGAGGGATTACCGTGAAAACCCGACAATATTTTGACCTAGCCATATTACAATGATAAGCGAATGCCAATGGAATTAGCATGAGGTTGTGTTACCACATGGAATCATGAGAGGATTTCAACTCTTAGCAGAGCAATACGGACATGATCATATTGGTATGATAAGAGTACACCCGTGGAATAAGCGTGAGGTTGTGCAACCATACAGAATCATGAAAGGATTCTAACTCTTAGCAGAGCAATATGGGCAAGATCATATTGTTATGATAAGAGTACACCTGTGGAATAAGTGTGAGGTTGTGCAACCATACAAAATCATGAAAGGATTTCGACTCTTAGCAGAGCAATACAGGCATGATCATATTGTTATGATAAGAGTACACCCGTGGAATAAGCGTGAGGTTATGCAACCATACGGAATCATAAAAGGATTCTGACTCTTAGCAGAGCAATACAGGCATGATCATATTGTTATGATAAGAGTATGCCCGTGGAATAAGTGTGAGGTTGTGCAACCATACGGAATCATGAAAGGAATTTGACTCTTAGCAGAACAATATGGGCACGATCATATTGTTATGATAAGAGTATGCCCGTGGAATAAGCATGAGGTTGTGCAACCATACGGAATCATGAAAGGATTCTGACTCTTAGCAGAGCAATATGTGGGAGAAAAATAGGCTGGGTCTATGCAAATCCATTCACATGATAAGGCAAAGATCCATATAGCATGCAATAAGGGTCCTAGTTGGGAATCTTGCTAGGCTTACTACATGGGCTTTAGTTCGGTTTTAAGAATAGGCTAAGGTCTCTCGCCACATTATCCATAACCTATCCAACCAAATGGAATCATCAATATAGGACTATACCTTGTATCTATCCGTTAGGAATCATCAATGGTTATAAGTACAGTGCAGTGAGTGGTGAAGGCAAATGTGCTTTTCCCAAGGAGTCAAATGGAGTCCAAGGTACTCCCCCACTCACAATCACCAGTTTGACATGGGATCAGGGTGGTGTGTGTGGACATAAACAGGTGTTGTGATGCATATAATTAATCCAACTATGATGGGAAAATTGATATGGAAACTCTTAGATGCCACCACTCTTTCATCGTGATGTCCCCAGTGGAGTCGCCACTATGAGGGTCGGTTTCTGTCGGGGCCTAGAGTGAGGCTTATGAAAGTCACGGACTGGGGACCATACTTGGAACGAAAGTGCAGTCTTCCTAATGGGTTCCCTTAGGGAATGATACGGACTCAAAAGAGTCACAAGGGAGTCACCACCGGATGGTTCTGGATTGGTCCAACTGACCTATAGCATGAGTGCTAGTTAAACCCTTCAGAGATTGGGTTCAGGTGGTGGAGATCTATTTTATGAGTTTCCAAAATCGATTTTACCATTATAGTTAGGATTAATTGTCCTAAGCAAGCAAGCATGCGAGCGTAATTGTAAGCACACAGCACGTCATATGAATTGGCGTTGCAAGGTTGCATGTAAAATGACATATAAAGTAATATGACATTTAGATGGCATGGCATATGCATGACATACATAGGAGCGATAAAGTAGCATGGCATATGCATGTCATGTAAACATGTATGACATATCATGTGCATGATATGGCAACCTAGCATGTATATAAGCATATAGCATGGCAAATAGCGTATGGCGTTATGTGTTTAACATTTTTTGATTTGTTTTAGCGTTCGACGTATGGCGTATACAATGCATATGTATAGTGTATGGGGTGTGACATGGCATATGCATGATATGTGAGATGAATGGTCATTTCACATGCATGATATGTGAAGTGATGTGTGACATGACATATGCATGACATGTATAGTAGAATGTGCTTGTGTCATGTGACATGGCATATAACGCATGTCATACTGTATATTCATTATAGTATATGTGATGACATACGGTATGACATGCGTTATGGCATACGTCGTGACATAGTATATGACATGGCATGGCATATATATGCATGATAAGGCGTATTGATTGATTGAGCATATTGGATTGCGTATTTGGAATATTGGTGTATTTGCATATTTATATGTATAAGCATACAAAATACGGTATGTTATAGCATACAGTATATGCATGGCATGCATAGTAGTTGTGCATGTGTCATGTGACATGGTATGTGACATGATGATATAGTATATTTAGGCAAATATAGGAATAAAAATAAAGGCCGGTGAAAGTGATCGAGGAAATTAGGGGGATACACACGAGATAGGGGGAATTATTACAGACCGAATAATAAATCCTATCATATTACAAAAATTCATCGCATACATAATTTCCCGAGGTATTAAATAATACCCCTTTTTCCCCTCGAATTGCACGATCTAAAATGTGCGAATGGATTAATATGCAAAATAAACAAATAAATTCATTAGTAGCAAATGAATTTTGGATTTATTTGACTAGTCCAATACCATTTAAAAGTATGAACCAAGAGTCAAAATCCTGCAATTATCAGGCAATAATTGAAAGAATAAACACGAGCCAGATCATGAAAATTCATTTTAATAAAAATAATTTTAGGCAAAATCATTTTTGTTTCATCATGGATAATTAATTAGGAGGACTATTATCACACAAAAATTACTGGAGATAGCCCTACGACCAATTAATTCCAATCCTTTCAAAAATCACATTTATACGAATAAAAAAGCATTTTATCGTAAAAATTAATTTTGAGGCCAAAATTAATTAAATGTAATTATTTTATGACTTTTCCAGAATACTTGAGCCACTGTAAAGCATCAAATACCACTGGATACGTTAAAATATAGTGAAAATACGGCCCGAAATATAGTTTTTCTGGAAAAATGTGAACTATGCGCGCTGCACATCAGGCTATGTGCGCCACACATAGGCTAGGTGTGGCGCACATAGGTGGACATGTGGTGCACATAGCCTCTAGATCTACAAGAAAATTCAATCTGTCAATACAGAATCAAACTACAGACCAAAATAAGCATGTTTAATGAAGACAGTACCTCATTTTGAGTACGAATCGGCCTCCGGTTCGATGAACCAAACAATTAATTGAGCAATTAATTGAAATAAATGATTTTAAAGCCAAAATCAAGTAGATCTGGAAAATTTCTGATAGATCCAAAACCCCAAGTGCATGGAAAAGCTACTGGAGTCGCTGGAAAATTCAAAACCGAAGTAGTTTAGGTTGAAATCGGGTTTTTCTGTGAAAACCGGGATCTATATACGCCACACATAGGGTATGTGCGGCGCACATAGATGTATATGTGATGCACATAGTTTGAAAAACTGAAACAAAACCAAAAAATTTTCAGCAGAAACCCTATATCCGGCCCCGATCTAGGTAGATCAGACCCAAAATCGGGTTTTGGCTCGTGGATTGGCATCCAAATCATGAAAAACAATTTTAAAGTTAAAATTATTTAAAATCTGGCTTGATTTAAGGCAGATCCAGGACATTTAAGGCATGAGAAGGCCTTAAACATCACTGAAATAGCCATATCGAGAAGAAAACCAATGAAAATTAGGAGAAAAACGTGAGTTTCTTTGAAAACTGAGGCCTATATGTGTAGTATATAGGCCTATGTGTGCCACATATATGCTACATGTGGCACACATAGGTCTATATACGCAGCATATAGACCCAAAAATTACACAAAAACAGAAGAAAACGGGAAAAATTCAAAGAATTACCTCTAGGCAGTGGCTTTTTCTTCTTGATCTTCCTTCCTTCCGTGTTTAAGGAGCCTAACTAAGCCAAATTTGCCCTAAAATCCAAGTGATTTAATTAATTAGGGGCCTAATTAATTATGGAGTGATTTTGGTAGAGTTTTGGGTTGCCTTTGAGGCAAATTCAGGATCCCATTCAGATGACCCCTAGCTCTATATTTACAGAGCAAATTTTGGGGGTGGCAATTTTGTAATTTTTTCCCAGATTTGAAAATTTTTAAACCTATGTGTGCCACATATAGGGCTATGTGCGCAGCACATAGGTCTATATACGCAGTATATAGTTTGGAACCCGTCACATAGGGCCCACTGTAGTTGCCTCGGGATGTGCACCCCGAGCCTATAAGCGTTATTCGACGTAAGGAACAACTTTGTAGAATAAAGTTTTTCCAAATTCGGTCCCAAGAGGGCTCTCGACCAAATGTCTTTACTATATAACATACGTAGCCTATAAGGTTATGCGCTACGCACATTGCATTTTTGACCTATACGCTCCGCCTCGTACGGTTGAATGGGATGTGCGCCATATGTCCAGGAAGATGCAAACGACATTCCGAGAAACTTTGCAATTATAAGTTTTCTCAAATTCAACCCCGACCATCGAGTTTTGTCTAATGGGCCCATTTTGGGCCTAATAGGCCTTTAGGGCCAAAAAGTGGCATTCGGGATGCCGTAGGTCATGCCTCGCGTAGGCACTAGCGAAAATGTGTTTTGTGTGTACATGACACTCGAAATTGGCTAAATCGGGTAGTGGGCCTGCCTATATACTATTCATGATGAATAGTGCCCCTATGGGCCCTACAGTATAAAAGGGCCTAGAAGGTAGCAAACAACATGCCAAGCGCTTTGCCTTGAATAAAGCAACATATGGGATGTATTCTATGCGAAAAGAACACTCAGAATAGACTAGAGTGGGTAGCGGGCCCCACTAATGCTTGGTGGGTCCCACAATGCAATGGTCCCGGAATGTGGCATTTGCAATGCCACAGAGGTATGCCTTACGTAAGGCAACAGCTAAGTGCATTCTGCAAGCACAAAATACATAGAATAGGCCAATGGGGGAAGCGGGCCCCACCTGTGTACTATTCATAGTGAATAGTAACCTAGGTTCAAAATACAATATTTTGCATTCTGCGTATCCTACCATGCGTGGGCAGGCGTGAAATGTATTCTGTAAGTATAGAATACACAGAATAGGCTAATAGGCGTAGTGGGCCCAGAAGATGGCATTTGCGATACCAAGCACTGTGCCTTGCGTAAAGCAACTGGAAAAATGTATTTTGTAAGTACAGAATACACAGAATAGATTATCAGGGGTAGTGGGCCCTACTATTGCTTGGTGGGCCCCACCTGTGTACTATTCATGGTGAATAGTACCCAGGGCCGAAAATGCAATATTTTGCATTTCAAGTGTTTTGTCTTGCATAGGTAATAGTGAAGAGTGTTTTGCATGTACATAATACTCAGAATAGAGAAATGAGGGTGGTGGGCCCCACTAGCTCTGATGTATTCTGTACACTAGAATGCCCAAGGGAAGCCTACAGAGGCCTATGTGCATAATCGGGGTTGATACGGGGACTAAGATCGAGCCAAATCAACAGAAGCCCGAAATTGCACGATGGTGAAAAGTCAGGGTCAACATCCATTAAGTTACAAATATAATTAAAATATGTATATGAAAAGTCCTTTAACATAAGTCATAGATGAATCGTTCTAATTTATTACAACAAATTAAATATAATTCAATTTTCATACTTCAGAAAATTAATAATCTATTTGTATATATAATGAAGATAAATAAAAATTTCTTTATATTTAGCTTTCATTCATTATTTTTCTTATTAATCTAATATTTTTTGAAATTTAAAAGTTAAGTATGATCAAATTAATGACCTAATAAGGAGTTTTAGGTATAAAGAAAATTATTAAGATAAAACTTTAATATAGTATTTAAGATGGTTTAATATTTTCACATTCCTCTTTCATTTTTTGTTAATGTAAAATGTTTATCTCTTGATTAGCTCTTATTTTATTATATATATTTAATAAATATATTTTCTTACTAATTTAACATTTTCTAAAATTTAAAAATAGATTATGATGAAATTAATGATTTGGAGAAATTTGGGTATTTTAAGTAGCTCTATAATATTCTTTTATTATACTACATTGAAAGAGAAGTTTTCTATTTATATGTTACAAAAGAAAGGGATTAAAAAAGAAAAATAATTGTAAAATAGAAAGGGAAAAAATTTTGATTAATTATAATTGATTAATTAATTCATGATGAGCTCTTATCTCTATTATACATGATTCAAGCTTTATATGTTGAGTTTAAACTCTAAACTATTAGATTTTTATATAAAGCCAAGTCCACTTACATTATCCATTTGATCATCTATGAAACAATAATGAATTGTATAAAATAGTGTCTTTCTAAGTTTGTTCATTCCTTCTCCAAGTAACTTGTTGCAACCTATGTATCCTTCAAACAATGCAACTAATATGAAAAACCAATTGACATTATCCTTATCTTTCCATGAACTATATATGAATTTTCAAAGAAGATAAATCTTTTCAATCTTGTTCAATTCCCTTCATATTCATATCATATTCATTTATATCTCAACTCCTTTGCCAAGTATTTTTCTTCTTTTATATCTTATAATGACACCCTCAAGATGGAGACTCATCATTTATCAAGATTCCATCTTGAATAATTGTTGATGAAAAAGAGAGACTACTCATGGCTTTGTAAAAAGATCTATAAGTTGATGTCTATATGGTACATGAATAGTTTTTATAAAGCCATCAACAATTTAATCCCTAACCAATTGACAGTCAATCTTAAGATGCCTTATTCTTTCATGAAAAATTGGGTTGATGACTATCTGTTCCATTGGGAGATTATCTTAATCTAAAGAAATTGGTTTCTAAACAAGTATATTAAAATCTTCTTATAAGCAACCCAACTGTCTTAGTTCATATAATGTAGTCTCCACACTTTTATATTCTACCTCTACTAATAAACTATTGACCATACTTTATTTATTTACTTTCCATGAGATCAAGGACTTCCAAAGGAAAACATAAAAACTTAAGATAGATTTATGATTAACTAGACAAGACACCTAATCTAAGTCATAAAAGGCTTTAACTTGAAGGTTTCCCTCTTTAAGTAAAAGAGTCACATGAATGGAATTCTTATCATAAATTGGCTCTATTTTTATGTAGTAAGAGAGATGTTTGATTTAGTAAGTTTAAGATAAAGCCATTTATAAATTAATCTTTAATAAATATATATTTATGGTAAGATTTCGTTGCTTTATTCTCTAATTGAAGGCCTTTTATGGTAGGAAACCAACTATGTTTATTTTTTTATTGTCTTGTATTGTAAAGTATGTCTTTTAAGTACTTCAATTAGATTAAGAACATTCCTATACTTGATCTGGCTAAGATTAAGAACATTCATACTCTTTGATATGGCTATCTCTATGCCAAGAAAAAACTTTGTGTAACCTAGATCTTTAATAGTAACCTTTTTATACAAGTATACTTTGGTCACCTTTATTTCTTTTTAACCTAGAACTTGAAGATCTTTTGCTCAAAGAATTGATAAGGAGACACTTTACTCCTACTTAACTTAAGTAAGTTAAAATTGGTTTGTTAAAACACCTTTGAAACACATTTTTCAATTAAACTTGGGATTGATTACCTAAACCTAATCAATAAAAGCTTTAAAAAACATGAGTAAGAGAATTAATTTCAAAAATCAAGTTTAAAATTTAATAAACAAATTAAAAAAAATTTAGTTTATGATTAAGAAAAGCAAAGCTATTTGAAACATAAAAAAATTTAATTGTATTAATAAAAAGAATAATTCAACATTACAAAGTATCCTAAAAGGTATATATATAGTGTAGGTTTTTAGCTATTCCAACCCTAAATAACTTTCTAAATTAAAATAAAAATAAGAATTTTAAATAAGGAAAAATATAAAGAAAAATAAAAATCTCACTCTAATTAAGGTTGAATTTTCATTTAACTTAGAATGGAAAGCTTCTTATGCATTCTCATCACCTCCATATTAAGAATTTAGACTTTAGGATTAAATAAAAGTTATAGATCCTTTTGTTAGCTTTTTAACTCATCTTGAATAACCTAAATCCAAGTCTTGTATAGGAAGTTACATAAAAAAATACTAAATAGTGTATAAAGCTGAAAAATTGATGAAGATTAACAAAATTAATTTTCTAGATCCTTATGAGCTTTCAACCTATTAGGAACAATGTCTTAAATTTTAAAACCTTATTTTTAGAGGTTTGTGAGTTTAAAGGTCATTCATACTCACTCCCAACTTACCAAACTTGAAATTCATGATAAAACTATCCTTTAAATTCACCAAACATAAGATAATTTCCCATGGATTAGTAAATTTGACTAATTTATCATACAATTTCCATTTGAATTGCTTCTAGAGTATTTTTATAAATTATACTTGAATGAATATGGAAATCTCATGGCTAATATTATCTCTTCTTTAAATGGTACTTGTGATTAACAAATCATCAATATAAACAATAAGTACTATAAAATGGACATCTTATCCTTTTTATGAATAAAAAATGATTTTGAAGCCGATTATTTCAATCCATATACCTTTGATGTTTCTATTAGTTCTTTGTTGCATTGGCTTTTACCTATTTTGGGCCGTATAAACTTTTTAATAATTTGCATTCTTGTCCTGGTGTTGCCTTTTCATATCACTCTAATGGAATAAGGTAAACATCTTCTTTAAGATACTCATGTAAGTAAGAATTATTTATGTCCAACTAATGAGTGACCAAATTAAATTGTAAGGTTATGGTTAGAAGTAATCAAATAATTACTATCTTAATAACTAGGGAGAAATTTTCTTGATAATCAATGCATATTTATTGTCTATATTCTTTTACCATCAATCTTGCTTTATAATTTTCAATTGTTCCATCTGGTTTATACTTTATTTTATAAATTCATTTTTGACTGTATGGCTTTCTTCATTTTTAACAAATTAGTTAAATACCATATTTGATTTTTCCTAAGGTTTCAAATTCATCCAATATAGCTTCATTCTAGTTATTATTCTCTTTTTATCATTGATATGATTATGGCTCATGGATAGAATAAATATTTGTTATAAAATACATGTAATCATGATTAACAAGAGGTTTAAAATTTTATTATTGTTTCCTAAATATGTTAAGTCAACATTATTAAGAGGGTCCTAGAAGGAAAGATTATCTATAACTTGACCAATAAAAGCATTTAACCAAGTTAGTTTTAATATGTTTTTAGCTTCTTTTGACTATGAGTTTTTGTGGTTCTTTAGGTGATAATTCATGGTCATTTGGGAATGATATATGCTCAAGATCTAGTAAGGATCAGTTTGTGCACTCAATGTGTTTTAGTATGTATAGAAGATGAATCATGCATCCTCTATACATACTAAAATCATGATTCATTTATTTTATAAATCATATACCTTATACACTTTTATAACCTAAAGCATATCTTATGAAAATACATTTTTTATTCTCTTTAGTCAAACTTGTGTTTGTGGGGTAGATTAGTTATAGTAAAGCATATGAATATGCAACTAAAGACGTTAAGGTGTTAATAGTTTTATTTTTTAGTGAAATAGTTTTTCATATGGTGTTTGTTAATCTAAAACTTCTTTTAGCATTTTATTGATAAGATATGTGGTTGGTTTAGAAGCAAAATGACCTTGTAACTTGAAGTTTTCATGATTTTCTTCCAAAATCTCATTTTGCATTTATGAGTATAGATATATTTATTAATGCATGATGCCTTCTGACTTCAAAAAATTTGAAAAATTTTGATTGAAAAATTTTGCACCATTATTTATTCAAATGGCATTAATGATTAGCTAACATTGATTTTGAATTATTTTAATGAAATCATTGAAAGCACTATACATTTTAATTTTATCGATCAACAAGTATATTTATGTGACTTTGGTAAAATCATCAACAATTATAAAACTTATTTAGCATGTGTTATTAAATAATCTATGTTTGGTCCTTAAAGATCCATATGCGAAACTTCAAAAGATGAATTGGACTTCATGAATAACTTATGAAAACTCTTTCTTCATTATTCAATTAAAAGGCATATTTTGCAAATGAAATCAATGAATGATTTAATTTATTGATTTTTAATATGATTCATTTTCATTTAAGATATATGACCTCAACAATAATGTCATAACAGATTTGAAGTAATGAACATCATTAATATAACAAACAAAATGAGGTTTTTGTGTATGTTAATTGTTACATTTATTGGCTCTTATCATATATAACCCTCCTTATAAGTTTCCTATAACTAATACTACATCAGTTACTAAGTTCTTATAAATGCATTGATCATCATAAAAAGTGGTTTTAAGTTTGTGTTGTTTGAATAAGGCATTTATAAATTGTAGGTTATGGTGAAATGTAGGTGTATAAAATATGTTTGATAAGAACATACCTAGTTTAAAGGTAATATTATCTTTGTATTTAATAATCCTTTTTTCTATATAGTAAAGTCACATAACTTTTATAGTTTAAGGGTTTTATGGTTTTAGAAGAATTTTTATGGTGACACATATGTGTTGTGGCTCTTATATTACTATTTATAAGAGTGTAAACGAGCCAAGTTGCTTATGAGCTACACAAAGCTTAATTCAATAAGAGTTTAATAAATGAGTCAAGTTCAAGCTAGACAATACTCGACTCGTTTAAACTTGTAAGCCAACTCGACAAGAAACTCATGGGCTAAATAGTTAATTTATGTAAAAAAATTTAATTTGGATATATAATCTATAAATTTATAATCATATAAATGTATATAAATATTTTTTTAATTTAATTATTAATATAAAATTATAAATATTTATTAAATACAATACTTTTATTAGCAATTTTTACTTTTAAATAAAAAATAAATAATTTATTTTATAATTTATATTTATTAGGCTCGTTTAAAACTCAATTATGCTCATTTTAATTTTGTGATACATCAAAAAATTTAGAAACCTTGGCTCAAGCTTGCTTGATTATAAATGAACCATGCTTAAACAAGATAAAGCTCCTTTTAACTTGACTCATATGTACCCTTAACTATCCATAAATCATTATCATTCCATAAATCATTATCATTTTGACCTAAAGAGTATCAATATATTTACCTACATATACTATGAAATTCATACTATTTACCTCAATAGATTCAATTGCTTTCCTTTTCATGCATTTAATGATCTCCATTTGGATTATATTTCCCCAAAAAATTTATGGCATATTAGCTTTTGAGACATCTCTTTATATATTCAATAAGTTATTTGTCATATTTATTACTATAGCACCTTTACTTCTAGTTTTCTTTTCTTTTACTTTAATGAACTACTCTAGATACCTATGTATCTTGAAGCATGTCTTTTTAGAATGACCTACATCCTATAGTGATCAAAGAATTTACTACTATCACATTTCTAAAACTCTTTCTTTTTCAATAAAAATGATCCTTCTAGAATTATAGCATAACAGCAAAAGTAATATGAACATTATCTACAATTAACTACACCTCTTTTTATTTCTCCACTTGTGGCACCATGTAGTATGCTTTGCTAATAGTAGGAAGGGGATCCATAAACATAAACTAATTCTTTGTGCAATAACACATGTCATTGAGTCCCATTAAAAAAACTAGATCAATCGACCTTTTATGTTAATTTTTGATCCATCTCATAAGTAGTTTCACACTTGCATACAAGTAAAGATTTTAAACATGTTAGTCCATCTCACGATTTCTTTAGCTTGGTATAATATGATGCAATAGATGCATTAGCCTAAGTCAAACTACTCATTACCTAATATAATAAAAATTCATTGCTTTCTTTGAAACTCTTAATAATTTCATCCTAAAGATGCCTATATGAAGATGCATAAATAAAGGACTTAACAATTTCTTTGGATAATGTATTCAAGACATAAGAAGTTACCATGTTATCAACTTTCTGCCATTTCTTAAGACTTGACAACCTACCTGGTGGAGGCATGTATGTTTTACTGACAAAGCTCAGCTTTGGCTTTTAGGACTAAAGTTATTGATCAAAAGTAATGAGACTAATACCATTTTAGAATTATCAAAACTATAGAAATGAAGAGCTTCTTCATTAACAAGGTTATCAACAACAATCATCACTACAAGTTCTCCTATCATAAGATACCAATGAAGAGTGGCATGTCACCTAATTGTTTCATAAATCAATAGTGTAAGCTATTCATTAATACCATGAGAACAATTAGATATTTTAGGAACCTTTAAATTGCTCTTTTTTATTGTATTGCATTCGAAGAAAGTTATGTATTTATTTATTATAAAAGAAAGGCTAAAAATAAAAACAATCATAAAACATAAAGAAAAACAATTCTAATCAATTCCAACTATCTAACTAATTCATGGTAAGTTGTATTTATCATTCTTATCTTTATTATAAGAGATTCAAGCTTTATTAGTTGAATCCAAAGTCCAAATTGTTAGATTTTCATATCAAGCCAAGTCCACTCTCATTACCCATTTAATCGTTTGCGAAACTATATAGATTGTATGAGATAGTGTCAATTTAAGTCTATTGATTCCTTCATGAATTAACTTGTTGCAACTCACATATCCTTCCAATCACAATTCAACCGATATGAACAACTAATAGATATTATCCTGATCTTTCCATTTACTGCATATGAATTTTTAGAAAAGATAAATCTTTTTACTTTTGGGTCAATTCCCTTTAGATTCATATCAAATTCATTTTCTTCTGCACTCCATTAACTTGCAACATCTTTTCCTTTTCAACTTGTTTAATAATTTTTACAATTAAGAACAAATTATTAAATAATTTTTTATATATTTTTTATATAGAATATTATTATTTCACACTCGTCCAAATCTCTTTTAAAATCAATTTTTTTACTATGATTTTAATTTTTTTTATTTCACTATATTTACTTCACAAAATCTTACATATTTAATTATCATTTCATTTTTACATCCTATATAATCAAGTAAATCTTATAATATGAAATTCTTTTCCTTTTTTAGATATATCAACATTTGAAAACAGTACACTTGCAGGGAAAACCTAATTTTAAGATAAGAATGGAGATGGAATTGTTAATTAGGGGTGTGCTTGATATTATTGTTTTAAATAAAAAATATCATTTGAATTATGTTAAATTCATTATTTGATTTTAAGATTTTCTAGAATTTATTTTGTACAAGCTATGTTTTTAGAAAAATTTTTATTTATCTATCTTTTCAAAATAATATTTTTAAATAAAGAAAGATAAAAATAAGATCAAAGAACAAATGTGAAACGAAACCTAATTAGTCATGATAAAGTTAGGGGCCTTTTGTTTTTATTAAAACTATGCAAACGCAATGCTTAGGAATTATAAACGTCATTTCTTTGGACTTTTTAATGTATATTAGAGGGAATGATATGAAACATATAATAGAGAAAGCCTCTTTTGGCCATAGAATCCAACAACAAAATCCAAAAATAGACATCTTTATTTACTTTCTCTTTCATTCTTTCGTTTGGTGCTTAGGTTTAATTGTATCCAACAGAACAAATATTCTAGTCATTTCACCCTAAATATCATTTTAAAAACAAGCTACTTCGTTTTAAATATCATTTTATATAATCAAGACAGAATTGATTAATTTTTTAATTTTATTTTTAATTTTCATCATTTTTTCATTTAATTAGTTATGAATGAAGAGTAACTCGGTATTTACTAAAATGCAAATTATTTGACTTTGTATCTTTATACAAAAAGATGGATAGAATAATAAAGTTGGCAACCACGTAAAATGGATGGGATGCGACCTCATCACCATGATGATCATATGACATTATCCTCTTCCCCTCCCTTTCTCCACTTGACATTATACACTTCCAATACTAAATACCTTTGTTTTTCTAATTTTTCTTTTTTGCAATTTCTAAATCATATATTGAATATTATTTGTAAACAGAAAAATATAATAATTCAAAAGAATTTTTATTATTTTAGACTTTTCTTGCTAAAGAGAATAATTAATTATTGAGATTATTTATTTTAAATTTATAAAATATAAGACTTTTAAAAGAATGATATTTTTTTATTAAAATTTTTAATATTATTATATTTTCAAAATTTAAATAGAAGATTTACAAGTAAGGATCGTAATATATTTTCAAAGATAATTTTAAACTTTTTCAATTAATTTAATTAATTTAATTATATTATGTAGATATTATGTAGGAAACTCCAAGCAGCCAATAATGATGCATCATAGAGGTAAAAGTCATCATGTTTGATTTGCATCTTAAATTGTTATGTTTATTTATCTCTAATTCGTTTTATTTATTTATTTTCTGTTTGCATTTTATGTTGTTCTTGTCAGTCTCATTCACCAGACTGAACAATTGAATTAATTTAAATTGATATTTTATAAAATTTAATTATAAAATCAAATTATAAAATAAAATTTAAACTGATATTTTAATCAAATCAAAAATTATTTTTTCTAATTACTTTAAATTAATTATTGACATGATGATAAATATGCTTATTCCATCATTTTTTAAATAAATTATTTTTCAAAATATTTCAACTACGTACGTTAAAATTTCACATGATTTATCTATTTATAATTGGTGGAAGATTTGACAAGCAAATTTATTATTTTGCTTTCAATTAAATTAGTATATAAACAGTAATAATAGTAATAATAATAATAATAACAATAAATTCTAGAGGGTCATAAGAATTTTTGTGATCACAGTCATGGTGACGTGGATCTTGACCTAATGGAACAGGAACCGGAACAGTTTTGCCTTAAATTAGTTCATGGGATTATTACATGGAATAAATTTATTTTATTAAATATTATATACTAATTTTTATTTAATATTATATATATCTATTAATTTATTTATATATTATAATTAATAATGATTATATATTAATATTTTTTAAAACATTAATGAAAATTAATATATATTATTATATTATTTATATTTTCATAATTTTTTATAATAAATTATATTTATATAAAAAATTTTAACTAATTTTTTTAAAATAATATAAATAATTATGATTGTAATTAATAAATGATTCATTATTAATGGTAATATAACTGTTATTATTGGCTTATAGTATATCCATTATAACTAGTATTTTGTAAATTTTCTATCATATTTAACGGCTAATATTTGAAAAATACTATGATAATAAGATACGGGGGTCCGCCATCATCGTGTCAGGCGGACAGAAGAATAAAAATCTTGGCGATAAATTTCGTGATATATTGAAGATGATCTTATGATGATGTCACGTCGACAGACCCTCCATTTTCCATCTTAAACATAAACACCGTAATTAAGTCTTGATACAATTACATTCATATTAAAATTGTATGGCAAAAGAATATTTCATACGTTACATATTTATCTATTTATAAATTTGTATATCATATTAACATATTTAATTTTAAGTTACCTTCATCATTCTTTTATTAATTATATAAATATTACAATATATTTTTTGAAGTACGAGTTTTTGACTTATTGATTAAAAATTTATCATAAATGTAACATATATAAACCAATATAATCTGAACTTAATTTACTAATCCGAATTGCAGCCCTTGAAGAATTACATAAATAGCATCAATACTTTAATTATTATATTAAAATGGTACTAATATTCTAATTTGTTTAATTTTAGTGATAAAATTTAATTGTTAATGTTAAATTAAATAACTATATATAACCTGAAAATTTATATATATATATATATATATATATATATATATATATATATATATATATATATATATATAAATTTTTTGTTCGATTTGAAAGAATTCAATTTATTGTATTTA
>CANYBF011294061.1:0-14525 GCA_948192965.1 Dalechampia spathulata | reverse complement strand
CACACACTGGATCCCGTTAGGTGCCGGTATTCATCATCGCCCTTAGGCGGCCATTTACTTGAGTGCCCTGCACTCTTCATCCTTCTCCCATCTCAGGAGGTATATACATATTGATTCCTTATGGAATCCCATTCCATTTCGATCCAGTGTGCCCAGAGCTGCGCTCTGCCCTCATTACTTCTTCCTTTTCTCTCATTTTTCATTCCTCTTTCCCTTCCATGCATGTTTGCACTCTAACATCATTACCAAACATTCATCTCATGCCTGAATACATAGCCTTATCACTCAATCATCATATAAGCATGGAAACTTAATCATTCCATCACATTTCAAGCAAGGAAAACATAATTCCAAGCATCAAAACCATCATCACAATCACTATCAAGCATAAATCAAACCAAACGGTACCATTCCTATCAAAAGCATAAGCCTAGACTTAGTTTACGTCTTATGGCAATCCAAAACAAGCCAAGAGTGGCTTAACACGTAAAACTAGCACTAACCTCAATCGCAAGCAACCTCTCGCTATAGCCACGATCCTGTCTCTACCCGTAGTTAACTTCTATTGCTCGCTTCCGGATGCTAGCGCTGTTTAGAATCACTTAGAGAGTGATTTGGTAGGGTTTGGGGAGGGTTTAGCTGAAGGAAAAAGGGATGGGAATTAAGGAAAACCGTCTGAAAACTGCCTTAAAAGTCAATTTCAGCATCGCGTATGGCCGTACGGTCGATGGTACGCCCGTACCGACACTAAAAGCCTGATAACCCTAAACTCCTGCGAGTAGTCGTACGACCGTACCACCTGTTGGTACGCCCGTACAGGCACTGTTCATCTGTCCCAAACACTGTTCACCTGCGAGCAAATGGAATGCATGTTCATATACTTAGCCATAAGTATTACTAGTTTTAAACATACAACATGTTCTTTATTTATTACATACAATTTCATTGCCTAGTAGTTCTTTGCAGTACAAAATACTAAATGTGACATAAAACTCATAGCTTATATATATCATCTATAGTAGATCCAGCTCCAGTGGTCTCTATTAGGACAATCCTTTGATGAGGCCAGGTCCTCTCCACATGCTCCAAGAAGTAAGATAGTAGTCATCCTCCCTCAAACTTTGGTAGCTATTGAGGGATAGTTTGTTTATAGTCATACTAATGATAGACTATCATAGGACTATATTGGATACAAGCAAAATACAGTTGATATTTATCTACACTATCATATGTTGTATGTGCCACCAAGGACAGTTCTATTTAACCTTAGTCTCAAGGATGGCCCCCATCTAGTCGACCCAGCCATCAAAAGTCAATGTCCTTGCCTCATTCAAGGTGTAGTCTCTCTACATATGACTACAAGGTATGTACCTCTATAGACCACCCGCTGGTGGTGCCAAGATCCCCAGCTTCTCTTAAAGTTAGATTTGTAAAAAGGAAAAAAATTGAGAATAAAAACAAAAGCTCACTAAGTTGAAAATCTTGCAAAAGGTTGCTTAGGAAAAAATTAAAGTAAGCTAGTGAGCTGAAAACTCAAGGGGGTAGTTCAAGTAAAAATTAGAGTCTTTAAAAATTAAAAAGCCCAATGAGCTAAAAACCTCATAATAGGTGACTCATGTAAAAATTAAGATAAAAATACATCTTTTTCTAAGTTGAAAACTTATAAAGACAGCTTAGAGATCATAAACTTATCAAGGTAGCTTAGAGATCATACTTATAGTAGCAGCAAACTACCACTAAAGCATTCGAATCGACCTCGCTTTACTTTATCTAGCCCTAGGATCATCAATACTAAGATCATCGAAAAAGGGGTCTAACCCTACTTCATCTATTCGATCATTGGACCAATCATCAAATTTTTCTGGTTGGATGGTTTGATAAATAAAAACTGTACTAGTAGTTCAAATCTTGCTACTCTTAGCCATGAAGGATTAGTCATAAGTTTATGGTTGCACAGTTAGAAGATAATAATGAGATCTACATAGCCTTTTATGGTCAACAATAATCTTATTGTTGTAGGGTTGATGTTTAATGCCCTAATCAGATATAGAATTGCCTCTCTAGTAGGCACCGGTATGGTGAGCATCATTATCATACTATATGTGACTCCAAAGATAGCACTGAAACTCCTCGTACATCAGGCATAGCTCCATATGTCTAAACCATAAAACATGTATTATTGAATCCCAGCATTGTAACATTGCATATAGAAAAGCAGAGTTAATAAAGACTTGTTCGAATTTCTTTAAGCATTAGAGTCTGAACTCACTCAATTGGCCCCATTTAGTATCACCCTACTGGTGAGAAGAAATACAAAAACCATATAGTAATTACTAAGTTATTATTTATACCTACAAGGAAGAACAGATATGTCTGACCCATTGGAAGCATTTAAAATTTGTACAGCCACAGCTCGAGTATACTAGGCCCGTCGATCATGCAAGGTTATACTATTCTATACTACTTACAGTTCTACTACAAAGGCTATAGAGTTGTTATGTCATGCATATAGAGTTAGGCATTACATCTACTCTATACATCATTAGCACCTGATTACCCCTTATTTAGATTGGGTTATCAGGCACCTTGATATTCTATTGCTCTAAGCAGGCAGTCAACCAAGCAATCTCTATACCCATCTATCGAGTCATTTAAGCATAGTAATAACAATCCTCTCTCTCAGTGCATTATTGAGCTTATATTGCATAATCATATAGATATTTAAGTCATGCATACATGCATAAGTATCATGAATATAATCATAATATATACATACCTAAACATTGAGCATCTTAGAATTATAGTATTGATGCATTCCTATCAGTAATTATATTGCATCAACCATAGCATCCTGAGGCACCTACATAAACCAAACATAATCATATCAATAGAATCTCAAGCATGCTAATGCATTTTAGTAACTCACATGAGTGGTATTTAGTGTATTGAATTCAATCTCATCCTTCAGCAGTACTAGGAATGATATCTCATATGGGTGGCCTAGCTCATCATACATATAAATGTATGAGTTCTGAGACCATATCAAATGACCCTTAACAAATGTTTTTTCATTTGTAATTTAATATTGAATGTTTTATCAATAAAAGGCATTATTCATTATTGAGTTTACTTGAAAGGCTTTTAACTAAATAATGAATTCCAAGATATTGGAACAATATAAAGGAATTCATAAAGAGTCTATGAAATGAGATTCTTAATGTATCAAATGTTCAATATCTAAATGATCCTTGATCAATGTATTAATAAGAATGGATATTATTAATGCGGTTAAGATCAGCACATGTTATACTTCTTTATGAGGTGATTCTCATTCACTATGACATAAGTTGTCTAAAGTAAACATATGGATAGATAGTTAGAGACAAGCTCATTGGAGACCTTACCAGTGAGATTTCACATGGATAATTGATCTATGTCTGTGAAATATATCTCACTCATATCATTAGTGCAAGTATCCTTAAAACTTGACATAATAAAGTTATCTTGACTATGAATCATTCTATTTTTACTCCTATGTTTTATTCCTCCTTCGGAGGCATTCATAGCTTGGAGGTTGGATATAGTATGAAGTAGTTGAAGGTATTTATTTATCAATAAAGGATTCATTACCCCATATTAATAGTAGGGGTTTTATCTTATTGATGCATGTAATACTCTTTATTCAAGAATCTCTAGCTAAAGTGGAATGTCTATTAATGAATGAGTTTCATAAGGGCATTATGAGAGTAAAGATTATGATTACATGAAACATAAAATTTAGGATATGATCTAACACAATTGATCATGTATTGAGTTGACATTAATCCATACTCAAACTTAAATCAGATAATGGTTGATGAAAGGAGTTTATTGCATGGAATCTGATATGGAAGGGTTGTAGTCAAACTAATGACCTCTTGACATTTGGGTAATCATGATGTGTGACTAGACACTACTCTTGATTTATATAAGATATTATTAATTAGAGATTAATAGATGTTGCCAATATGTCAAGAACCCAAAAGGTCACACACTAAAAGTTAAAGGAATGGTAATGATGAATAGATGTTAATAGGATAATGTTTTATGGTTATAAGATAACCTAGATCTTTCATTTTTATTTAATAGATTATGAAAAGAACTTCGATTTGATACTAAGATCACATAAATCTGATAAGCAGAACTCAAGATACATATGTTTTAAGATAGCATGTGCCATGCGCATGCCATATACAGGATTTGATATGATTTGGTCAATATGTGAGTGTCACATAACTTATTCATGTGTTGTAAGTCAAAAGGAAAGGGCATATGATTATCATGTGTTTCAGGAAGGATTTTAAATGATGTACATACATGTGACTTAAGTAACCCAAAAACCTAATTAGGTTTTAATTGTTAGTGTATGCTCTAGAACATCATGTTTTATTGTATTGAACAAATTATCAATAAAAGGCATTATTCATTATTTAGTGTACTTGAAAGGTTATTAACTAAATAATGAATTCCAATATATTAGAATAGTACAAAGGAATTCATAAAGAGTTTATGAAATGAGATTCTTATTGTATGCAAATATTCAATATCTCAATTATCCCTTATCAATGTATTAATAAGAATAGATATTATTAATATGGTTAAGATCAGCATATGTTATACTTTCTTTTGGGATGATTCTCATTCATCATGATAAGAGTTGTCTAAAGTGAACTTGTGGATGAGTAGTTTAGGACTGACTTATTGGAGGCCTTGCTAGTGAGATTTCATATGGATGATTAATTTATATCTGTGAAATATATCACACTCATATCAGTAGTGCAAGTATCCTTAAGACTTGAGACAACAAGGTTATCTTAATTATAGATCACTATGTTTTGACTCTTATGTTTTATTCCTATCACATCCCTCACGGTGCAATGTGCTTTCGTAGCATGATTACCAACTCTCTATTCTAGAAAGTTGACAAACATCCTACAAGGGATACCAATCATTAAACTTTTAAGATGCAGTAATTTTTCAATTTTTTTTTAAACTTACTTTTAAAATAAATTCTATCTCTGTAAAGTTATATACAAATACTAGTAATTGGAAGGCATACATAGTTTATTTCTTATAAGTTGATATATGAAAAATTCATACTATATATTATGTCTGAAGAAAAACATTTAAGAATGTTAAAACTCACATCACATGCATGTATTTATTGCCTTACTACAATATTCTAATTGCATGACATTACTATATAGAAAAACTTTAAACTGATCCAAGTCCTTGCCATCAAAGGGAGTCCTACTGAACTAGTGTCATGGGATCCATGCATTTCCAACCATCTTTTAAAACTACATCCATCAAATGACAAACGTTGAGTATTTCACTCAGTGGTGCTATAATCATAAACATAGAAAGTATAAACAAACATATATCATATATATAACAAGTTTAATAGTTCTAATCATCATAATTAATGCATCGACATATAATCATTTAAAATATCATTTCTGAGCATCTCTTATATATCAACATTTATTTGCTCTCTATAATGCTCATATCATATTTGTGACAATACTATTTCCATGATACACATCACCTATTTTCTTTGAATCAATAATCTTTTCAGAATACCTGTAAGAAATGTAAGTCTTATAACATGTATACAAAATTAAATATCATATATCAATATCCATAATTTCATTATTGTAAAACATTTCCATAATATGTTCATATTGTATAATCATTGTAAAATACCAACTGTCTATATCACACTGTAATCTTTAATATAAATCTGCTATAAATAAGCACAAGCTCATACGACTATAATTAAGTCCTCTGTAATAGTATATCATCATATTATCAACATTAGAATGTTGTAATCATACAACATCATTCCACAATAAGTTTCATAATATTATGTATTATTTTAACATATATCCAAATCCAACATCATCAATGCTATAACCATTATCTGGATATAGTTAAATCCTATAAGTATTGAAAATACCATCTTATCACTTTGTCATGTATTTGTTTCATTAGCAAAATAATAAGATAATTAGGAATATGAATCATTATCTTTATCCACATTTAACATATAAATGGCATCGATGAATAACGTCAAACTCTTAGCATAATATAACTATTTATAAGTATAAGCTCCAATAACTGTATTTGATAACTTCTATTATATAACTATGCCCATTGCATTAGGACTATCAATATCTACTTATGATTGTATCTGTATCATTATATAACTTTCCATACTGTACATCATTACTCAATGTACATCTCTTTATAAGCATGATTATAGTGCATTCATCATTCCATTAACATGATCATTCTTACCCTTGAGTATAAGCTCCAATCATTGTATATAAATCATTATATAGTAATGCAATGTGGTATATAATATGAATGTCAATTTTCTATGTACTTTCCTTTATTTTTCATATCATTTCATTTTATCATCTTTATGAGAATGCCATCATATTTTGCATTCTTTCTCTAAATAACATACCATATAAAAACCATCATCTTTCTGTAACATTTATATATGTGCACTTGTAGTGCTTTCATCATCTCATCTATTGTACTTTCATAATGTATGAATAATAATGTTTGTCTGTGAGAATGCATTCATGTTATGCATTCTCCCTCTTTTTTCTGACATATGTCATTTCATTTGCCCTTTCACATACTAGCCCATTTCATATACGTGCATAGTAATGGGTCTTACATTTCATTTCACATCATTTCTATGGTTAAACAAACTAGAACCCATTTCACATTCTTTTCTTTTCTTTTCATTCATTTCCTGTAGAAATTAATTTTATAATGCCCAGTACCTTTCCATTTACTATTTCCTTACTTTTGCTTATTTTCCTCCTTCCTTATTTCTTCATATCATGCCATGAATATGAATATATCTGTAGATATTTCATGACATGATATGTATGCATTATGCCATGATGCTATGATGAAAATATGTAAGCATCATGATAAATATCATACATCATCCATTTCATACATTTAGTGACATTGATATAATGAAGATCACTTCATAATGTAAGTACATTAAAAATATTGCTCACTGACCTTGATTAATAGGCCATGATATTATAACCCATCAACTATAAATCATTATTAACTATTCAACTATAAGTCATGACACATCATAAATGAAATACCTCATTTAATATAATTATAAATTAAGGATATAGTAACTCATACATTACTATCTTATAACTATATATCAATCTCTGATACATTTATGATCCTAGATCCCATAAAATTATACTTCTTGTAGCTTTAGAAACATATCATTCCTTTCCTTTCCTATCTTATAACTTCTTTATTCTATCTCATAATTATGCCTTCCTACTTGTATAATTTATTACATGATATGTAATCAATATGCTTTGATGTCATATTGAATATATAAGCATTAGAATATAATACCATACGTAATCTGTTTATACTATCAATATCATTAAATAAAATGATGATCTTTTCCTTCATTAAAATTCACTGTATCACTGTATTCATAATTCTGTATATGGTAACCTTATTTGATGGATCATGATATCATATTACATCATTTACATCCTTTCATAATTATTCCAAATATATCAACCATCATTCATCATCGTAAAATAATAATATCATAATGGAGCAAATACTCATCATACAATTTCTCTATAATCATGAACTTTAGTTATCAACTTTATTAAATAGATTAAATTATCATATATTGTATAGTGTACCTTATAGAATTCATTTTCAATTTAACTTTGATCATTCATGTTCATAATGTAGTAAAAATATGAAATAAAACATGTAATGGCATGTTAATATCAAGGTAAGTTATTAACTTACCTGTCAATCCATTAATAAAGAATCAGCTAATAAGTAATACAAACCTGCAATTTCCATTCCCTTATTTAAATTCCCTTGTGTATCGGTTGATTTTCCTCTGAACCACCTAATTAAAAAATCAATATTCATCTTTAATCAATAATTTGAATTCCATTATTAATTATCCATAATGCACTTGTAATCATATACCACTATACAACAATCAATTAATCACATATCAGTTCAATCTACTTATTGTATCATAGTATTACTTAGGAAATTACCCTAGCATTCATAATTGTATCCACTATTCATATTAACTATATTAGTTATCATATAATTTGAACCAAATATAACATGTATATGATATCAACTTAATATAAAATCTTCATACTATTGAAAACTATACTTACTAAATTTTCCATCATTATATTACAAGACTCCTTTCATTAATATAGTCATTACTTATTTAAAACCATAATCTATCATAACTATTTTCTTACCTTATTCTTATTACTAACCATACTTGTATTCTATTGGAAAATAGTTGATATCAGAATATAAAACATAAAAACAGTTGATATTATAGCATAATACTTTAGTACATTTGATAACATATTTTAACTTCTTATAACATACCCTTTTAAAACCATTTTTACTTAACCAAAATAATATTGATTCAATAAACTTAATTTTAATGCACATATGTTTTTAAAATATTAATGACAATATAAATAAATGTTAAGTTATTAGACAGTAAGTTTTGTAAATGTTAATTTATTATAAAAAAGGTCCATATTATCAGTCTTTAGAATGTCCACATTATACACTTTAAATTCGAATAAAACCAACCATAATAATATCCACATACATTTTACTTCATTTAATCACTTTCATATAAACATGCAACATGTCCTTATGTTATTCATTAGGATATTTAAATCATACATTTGATTAAAACACCTATAAGGTCGTATATCATGATAAGCACCAATTCACTTTAAAACTCCATTTGAATCAACAAAAGTCAAATCTATGCAAACCATTATATACTATTTATGAATGAACTTAATAAACTTCTTATAACACTTATCATGCTTAATTTAATGATCTTTTTAGTTCTTAAACATAAGATTGTTGCAAGCTTCATGTCATACTTCACTTTTATCTTCCATTTTAGTCAACATACTTAGATCTTAATTAAACTATTTCATACTATTAATTAATCACTTCATTTAATTTTCTAATAACTCTTAACATACTTAATTTATTAATCATTTAAGCCTTTAACCTTACTATAGTTGCATACTTCAATTTCATCCACTTAACACTTTGAAAATGCATTTTAAGTTCAACATCAATGAATATATCGTATACCATATCTTTAGGATATCAAAACTCTTCTAATTTACATCAAGTTATATGTAATTAAGAGATCTATTAATACTTAGAAAATAATTTCCATATTTTTAATCATTAAGCTTAAATATTAAGATCAATCATATATCATCAATTAATCATCTTTTAACTTCAGTTTTTCATGACTTTTTAAGTGATTACTTTAGAATTTTATCAATTTCCTTTAAGCATGCAAGAAGGTTAATCATCCATTCACAACATCCTCACAATGATTCAGCCAAGTAAAGAAAAACACCAAACACACACACATCATACATAATCTACTATATTTCATCACTTTTACATCTATGACTTATAAAAATCTCACATCAAGAACTCAAACTATAGATCTACCCTCTAAACATTTCGGCCATAATATCATTTTCACATAAAAACTCATAAATCTAGTAGATTTAACACCCAAATGTATATGACTAAACTCACCTTGAAGAAACTAAACATAAACCAAAATAAAACTTGACTTCCATCTAAGATATAGCTTCCAATCTACTAGGATCTCAACCTCCTGACTTATTTTAAGTATGCTAAGCTTGATTTTTCACCACCACATGCATGTATGATCATCAAAAGATGATACGATCAAGAACAATATGATCTAGAAATCAATATGTTATGGTTTGCTTGAAAACATGGTAGATCTAGCGGTTTATGGTTTGAATTTGAAGGAAAGAAGGAGAAGTATTTTGGTCACTACAAGAACAAGGAGAATATAATGTGATTTTGGCCAAACCTTAAGAAATATACATAGACATTGCTTTGTACTTGAAGTTTGAAAAGAAAAAGAGAAGAAAATAGTGTTGATTTTTGGTTTCCATGGAGGAAATGAAGAACATGTAAAAAGGAAGTAGAAAATAAAGTAAATGGAGAAGAAAAGGAAGAGAGGATTTTGGCCAAAGAAAGAAAATGTGGGTTATGGCATTTGAAAGGAGCAAAAACCATATAATATGAATGACTTAAGTGTAAGGCAGTCCATCATACCCCCATGCACCCTTACACACATTATTGTACCCCTAAATTCATACTTATACGTATAATTATGCATATCCAATTCAAATATCCTCCAATCAAACCCTTTTATATGTATTTTAATACTCTCAATATACCTTCCACTAACTTATTTATTCATTAAATAATACTCTCCATATTTTTCCACTAACTTAAGTAGTAATATAATATCTTCTCTCTCCTTCCACTATCACATATACCTATACTACTTTTTCAACTACCCATACACTTAATATTTTATTCCCTCCACTAACACATCTACCCATAACCAATAAAATATACTTTCCTTTATATTCCATTCATATTAATATCCACATAATTATATTTATACACTTACTTACATACACATTAATTATTTCATTATCTTATTTATTTATTCCTTTTCATATTATATATATATCATATATAATATTATATTCATTCTATCATATTAATACATTATATTAATAACAATACATTATATTATGCCAATACATTACTTATACTTATACTTTATCTATACATTACAACATACAATAAATTGTATATATATATTTATATATACATTATATTTGCATTAATTAATTATACACTTCCTTAAAAATATATAAAAATATATAAGCAAGTATACTCTTTATACATTTAAATTCATCATAATTCTACATATGCTTATACATATAATTTCAAATATGAATATACATACATTCAATCAATTTTCTTAATTAAACACACTTAAATATATTAAACGTACTCGACATCGTATTCCTTCAAATTATCGTCATTCAGTGAATCCGCTAATTATTTTCATATCATTATCATAACATTTATTAAATATCACATTATTCACATTCCATATTACACATTTTCATTTCATCATCTCAAATATACTCATATAAATTGCAATGCACTACACTCATAAAGTCAATGCAGTCTGTGCTAAAAATGAGGATGTGACAATTCCTCTTTAGGAGATGTTCATAACTTTGAGGTTGGATATAGTGTGAAGTAATTGAAGGTATTTATTTATCAATAAAGGATTCACCACCTTGGATTAAATGTAGGGGTTTTATCTCATTGACTCATGTAATATTCTTTATTCAGGAATCTCTGGCTAGAGTAGAATGCCTATTGATGAATGAGTTTCATAAGGGTATTTTAGAAATAAAAATTATGGTACATGAAACATCAAATTTAGGGCATGATCTAACACACTTGATTATGCATTGAGTTGACATTAATCCATACTCAAACCTAAATGAGATAGTGGATGGTGAAAGGAGTTTATTGTATGGAATTTGATATGGAAGGGTTATAGTCAAACTAATGACCTTTTGACATTTAGGTAGTCATGATGTGTGACTAGACACCACTCTTTATTTACATATGATTTTATTAAATGAAGTTTAATAATATGTTCATATGTTGCCAACATGTCAAGAACCCAAAAGGTCGCACACTAAAAGTAAGAGGAATGATAATCATGAATGGATGTTGATGAAATAATATTATGTGGTTATAAGATAACCTAGATTTTTTATGTTCATTTGATAGATCATGAAAAGAGTTTCGATTTGATACCAAGATCACTTAAATCTGATAAGTAGAACTCAAGATATAAGTGATTTAAGTTGACATATTCTATATGCATGGTATATATGGAATTGGACAGAATTAAATGACTTAATAGTTAATATGTGATTGTCACATGACTTATTCATGTATGATGAATTAAAAGGAAGTGCACATGATTATCATGTACTTTTAGAGGGATTTTAAAGTCGCATGCTTGAAGCATATAACATGCATATGCATATGACTTAAGTAACCTAAAACCTAATTAGGTTTTTATAAGTTATCTGACACAAACTTTTAGGGTTACAAAACAAGAAATTTTGGCTGCCTCCTTCCTCCATTTAGTTCCAAGCATTTTGAAGCTCAAGAACAAGGAGATCAATTTAGTTTTTGATAGAAGATCAAAGAAGAAAAATTGAATTCATCTATTATACGTCATCCATTCCTTTTGTTTTGCTTTACTAGTCTCTAAACAAAATAAGTAATATTGATTACTAATCATTCTCATTGCTTGTGTGGATAGTTTGGAGATTCTCTAAGTTAGGGATTGAAAATTTTGCTAGAACTTTTCTAACAGACAAGAAAGAAGGAGATATGCATAAAAGTAAGTTTTTGATCTCTTCTTTGATGATCTTCTCTTTTGTTGATGTATTCTATGTATGGTATTACTAGATCCGATGAAATCATGTATTTTAAAATGTCACATCTTCTGGCTATATAACATGCTCCCGTAGTATGATTACTAATTCTCTAATCAAGAAAATCAATAATCATCCTACAAAGGATTCCATACATTATTAACTAGGTGCAAAAACAAAATTTATATATATATATAATACATTTTAACTATAGTTGAGTCCAATCCACATAATATTCCTAAGTTTATCATACACACTTACTTAAGTCATTACCATATTAGCATCATTGTTATGCATACGTCATTACATATTTAATAATATCATCAAATATGTTTAATTTACTACCAAAGTGCTTAGTTAGTAGTTGTACGATTGTTTGCATAAATAGAAGTCTAAAATTCACCATTACCAAAAGCTTAATGGTTTTTCCAGCTACTGCTCTAACAGTCTTGGTCTGTGGCTTTACTTGTTCCTGCATTTATCAATTGATAAATGCTGAGTATAAAACTCAGTGGTGCTAGCTATAACACATAATACAATTAGCATGTCAATCATGTATCATAATATTTCCATGTCTAACATATATAAATCTCATAATTCAAAAATGGCAACTAGCAATCATATTATTAATTCAATGCAACATAAACATTTCAAACATGATAACATGTAATTCTCAATATATGTCATTTATCAAAACTAATCATATTTATCAATATGCATGATGGAATCTTAATTATTATTATTTAAATTCCAATCATATCAATTAATACCATCATGATATGCCATATGTCATCAATTCATGAATAATGCATATTTATGAGAATGCATTAATGCCATGCACTCTCCCTTTTATTATTGTAATAATTCAAACATTCGTCTATATGAGCATTATTGGGTCTTTTATTTATAACATAACTGTCATACGTATGAACTCATTTATTGTATTTCCTTTCCATATCATCATCTCTTTTATTTAATTCCTAAAGGAATTTATATCATGTTACCGAATATTTTTATTTAACCTTTTTCTCATATCAATTCATATGTTTTTTTTTTACTTCCTTATTCCACCATGTCATGTTATGTCATGTTTCATGATTAATGCTTAATGTTGATGACTTGTATAATGCATCATTAATTTAAAATAATGTAATGCTATTGCATTACCAAACCTTTGCCCCTTTGATCATTTAATGATCGAGGACTTCAAACAAACTAGCACAAATCTGGTATGTCCTTTCCTTTATTTAATCCCTTTGTTGGTACTTAAGGATAATCCACTGAATTACCTAATCATAATGAAATATTCATTCTATATTAATATTTAATATTTCAAGAAAATCATTCATTATTTCATGTTGGTAATTCGTATAACTTATTAATTAACTTCATATCAATTCAATTCTCTTATCTTATTATAGCATTATTTAAGGAATCCTATTACTATTTTCAATAGTAATTTACTATTCCTTTAGATCTAAAATAATCATTATATAAATTTTAAATTCAATTATAATATATTTAATATCTTCTTATTATAATTCAACACCACTGAATACTATGCTTAATTACCCCTTAATTAACATATTGTATAACTCCTTCAAAATATCGATTTACTTATTGATCTATTATTTTCTTAATAACATTTTAAATACTGAATTAATAGATCATATAATTCCTTAGTATAAATCTTAACTAATAACCATACTAGTAAATTTCCTTTATCACTTATCCTTATTAAACTTTACTTAATCAATAGATTAAACTCTTAATGATCATATCATACCACTGATTAACCAATTCATTAAACGCCTTATTAATAATTACCATACTTAACCATCTTTCTAATTCTTACTTATAACTTATCACCATCTTCTTAACATACTTTAAATCATATTTATATTCTTAAGTTTGGTCAACATACTTTGACTTAAACCATACTAGTTTATACCACTTATTTATAATTTAATTAAACCTCTCAAAAATTCTTAATATGCTTATTTTAATACTTAATCAAGTCCTTATTACATTTAGTCATATACTTCAAATTATGCACTTATCATA
>CANYBF011293870.1:0-10070 GCA_948192965.1 Dalechampia spathulata | reverse complement strand
AATCACACAACTTGCCTATTTAGCAAGCATAACTCATCCCTAATAAACCCAAACCTGCCTACCAACCCTGTAACACTTCAATACACATTCTTAAGCACAATCACAAGTCGTCCCTCATCCGACCGAGAAGACACGCTTCCCAACAAGGCGACGTCACATATGCAAGCATAGAAATGCATACACGCCTTATACATTCATAAGCATACTCAAAGCAACAATGCATACATTTCACTACATACCAATGCATATACACATACACATATACATTCATATATACACGTGCATATACATCCCTAGGTACATCTATACGTATAACGCCTAGGGTCTCTATCGTGGGTGTAACATTGCTAGAACAAAGAATTAGCACACCGACCCAATTAAAATGGCTTCCAAAAATTTTGGATTATGATTATGTCATTTGATATAAGAAGGGATCTGAGAATCAAGGTGCTGATGCGCTATCTAGAATTGCTCAATTTGAGTTTCAAGCAATCTCTTTGCCCACGTCAGATTGGTTATCTGTGCTACAGTAGGAAGTTCAGAAAGATAAGTATTATGATGATGCCAAAACTCAAGCTACAAAATCTCCTCATACTTATCACCTCAGAAACAATATCTGGTATAGAAAAGGAAAATTTATATTGAGTCCTCAATCCACTCTAATTCCTTTTATACTGTCAGATAATCACAACTCAAAAATAGGGGCTCATTTTGGCTATCAGAAAACGCTAGAATGGATTAGACAATTATTTTGGTGGATAAAGATGAAGTCACAAGTTTAGAAACATATTCGAGAATGTGACATCTGTTAGAGGTGTAAAACAGAAGCCCTTCATCTAGCAGGTCTCCTTCAACCGCTACTGATTACGGAACAAATATGGAGTGAGTTATTAATGGACTTCATAAAAGGCCTCCTTCTCTCTTGTGGGTATTCTGTCATTTTCATGGTGGTTGATCGCTTGTCAAAATACTCCCACTTTATTCCACTGCATCATCCTTACACAGCAACAATGGTGGCTCAAGCATTTGTGGATTATGTTATTAAACTTCATGGGATTCCCAAGTCAATAGTGAGTGATTGTGACAAAATTTTTCTCAGTAATTTTTGGAAGTCTCTCTTTGAGTTACAGGGAACCAAGCTACAGATGAGTACAAGCTACCATCCCCAAACAGACGGTCAAACAAAAGTGACTAATCATACCTTGGAGCAGTATCTCAGATGTTTTATCCATGATCAACCAAAGAAGTGGGTAGATTGGCTTGCCTGGGCAGAACATAACTATAACACCAGTTTTCACTCTGCCACTAAATTGACACCTTTCCAAGCAGTTTATGGTATACCACCACCTAATATCCTTACCTATACGTCCGGTACAACAAAAGTTCATCTGATTGATCAAATCCTTCAAACTAGGGATGATATCATGACTCACTTACGTCACCATCTCTCTATGGTGTAAAACCAAATGAAAACTCAAGCTGATCAGAAGCGCAGAGAAATTGAATTTCTGGTTGGGGACCAAGTCTATCTTCGGCTACAGCCATATAGGCAAAAATCAATGGTTTTTCGTTGCTCCCTTAAGTTATCTCCTTGATATTTTGGTCCGTATCATATTATAGCTCATGTCGGCCCGGTGGCATATCACTTAGAACTACCTCCTGGATCAAAAATTCATAATGTAGTTCATGTTAGTTAACTCAAGAAATATGTGGGTCCCACCATTTTTGTCCAATCATCCTTGCCACTGATTACTGAAGACTTGACTATCATCCCTAAACCTGAGTTCATTTTGGATAAAAGGGTTGTCCAAAAGGGTCGATATCAACCAAAGGAGGAGGTGTTAGTTAAATAGGTCAGCGCTCTAATTGAGGATGCAACCTAGGAAATCAAGTGGAGGTTCTTGCAAGCCTATCCAGATTTTCATCCTTGAGGACAAGGACTTTTTAAGTGGGGTGGAGTGATAGATTCCAACAAACGGATCCTTCTGGGTATGGACTTAGTCGTGATGTTTTGTTGATGTTAGTGGAATAAGCCATAGGCATAATTTGTGGAATAATCTCGTGAGTCCTGATTATGTGGGATCTCATTAACTAGCTCTTTTCTAGTGGTTGCATTTTTGGCTATTTAAACTCATGTAATCATCCTGATTAGGGGAGAGAGAACAAACCTATTTTCCTCATCCCTGATTCTCTTCTGCTTATATCTTTATGTTCTTCCTCTTCTCAAAAAAAAACACACATCAAAATACCCATCAAATGCTTGATTTTTTATCCAAACATAAATATTAAACTTCATCTGTAAAGCATTTTGAATTTGATTAACTTGCTTCTAAATCTAATGGAAAGAACAAAGCTAGATTAACACTCAAAAGATACCTCTGATGATGATATCAAAAAGTATAAACTTAGGTTTAATTTCAACTATAATAAATTCTGCTTTTAATTAATCTAAACAAGAGAAAATGCCATCTTCTTAAAAGAATTTGAACTCTTGATAAAATTCTAAATATCAAAAACATCAAAGTCAATCATAACAAATCCCCTAACTTTTCAAAAATATAACCACCATTCTAACTCTCACAAAATCAATGAACTTTGATATACTAAATCAAACTCATATAACCATAAAATCTAACTTATAACAAACTCATAATAAAAGGCTAAACATACTTCAATAAACCACAAGTGTACATATAAAATAATACAAAATAACATAAACACACTGCAAAATCTAGTACGTATCAGTTATTGCATACTATATAAACACACTACAAAATCCCCAATACAAAATAATATAAACACAACCCATAAAGAAGGTCAATTTGCTTTGTAGTTGTCGTAACTTTTCCTTCAATAGCTTTAGCCAAATCATTATAACTATTAGGAATATTATATCTCTTCAAAAATACCAATAATAAAATCACTATAAAGTTTATATTACATATAATCTGGTACATAAGAATAATGTCAATTGCATTGAATTTTATAACTAATCAGATTTATAGTAATTTGATATCAAAAAACAAAAACAAAAACAAAAAAGCTATGAAATGTATATTATAATTATATCTCCAAAGAGGCATGCTCAAATTGACATTTTTGTATGGCTTTTATTTTTGAAATCATTGAATCGGTTGAGCATGGTTGAAAGCATCATTTGATGAGGTTGAAAGTATTGTTGTAGCTACAAAACTTGTGATTTTTGCATGATTTGACTATTTTGAGTGGCATTAAATGAAGAAGCTTCACCATTTTGATACGAAAGAACATCTGATGATTGATTTGATATAATAGATTTTCCAATTTGTCCTCTTAAATGCTCCCTTTGTGCTTCTAATGTCTTGCGAGTAACACATTCATGTCCGACCCATATCAATATAGGAGCTTGAAAATGTCCATGAACAAGATTCCCATTCATATTGCATAACATTATGTTGGTAATGATTGATTTATCTTTGATGATCTCTAGCAATAGGATTTGATGATGATAGTCATTTCTCTCCCAACATGCCTGGCTAAAAAAATAGTAAAGAAATATATTGAAAAGAATAAATTGATGTAGATTAAGCACCTCAACATTGAAAAAACAAATTAGTTATGATTCAAGAAAAAACATAACTTACATTCCATCTCATATTTCCAGTTTTTTCATCATAAAATACCCCATTCTAATAATATTTTTTTGATTTCTCATTAAGTTGGTACCAGCTGCTTTTTCTTTGTCTTTCCTTTGAACATGTGGCTGCTTTTGCTTGCCATAAGTTGTCAAGGATGGTGGTTCAAAAGTTATTATGCCTATGTGCTACATATAAAGAAAAGATACACGACTTAATATTGTTCCTAGTTAATAAAAATTATAAATGAAATAAATTTTAGCATAAAAAGCATAAATGTGTTAGTGAATAACTTACTTGCTTGGACTTTTGTGGACATCTTAATTTATTATGTCCAATATGATTGCAAAGACTACAAGTCATGATAACACCTCTCATTGATAGTTTTCCACTTGTTTTAGGCTCATCTAGATCTTTTCTTCTCATCTTTTTGGCCAACCAGGTGTTTTATGGACAGTTGGAGGTAACAAAGGGGGAAGATTTGTCTTTGGCCACATATTTCTTCCCTTCGCAGGCTCTAAGAAAAATCCATAAGTTGCAATATATTTCTCTTTATTGTACCGAGCATCAATATATTCTTCTAAAGTCTTTCACTATGGTACAAGGCATATATACCATGTGAATAAGGTATCCCTGTTAAATCCCATGACCTACATGTGCAACTTCTTATATCTAACTTTATAGTGTATTTATCTTTTCCTTCAGATATTTCATACCCATCAGCACCATTCCACTCTAAATGACACTTAGCAGGTTTTTCAATGTTTTTTTTAAACATCAAAGAGCACTTGGACTCATATTAGAATGCTATGTCTTGACCTCATTCTTTTTAACATGAATCCTTTTCATTGCATCCACCCTTATCCATTCAAGTAAGCCAATGATATGATATTTTCTAGCATTTAATAAATGACCATTGAAGGACTCACACATATTATTGTCTACTGAATCACATTTAAAGCTAAATGAAAAAAATGACTTACATCAAGTATGTAGTGGATATGTTAAAAGGTGTTCAACTAATCCAGAAGCCATTTTATCCAATGTTTCAAGTTGATCTTCAAATTATTCCTTATATGAGCTCCTTGCACAAATCCAAAATTGTCCCCTTAGGTCTAAGCCTCTCCAACGTTTACGCCAATTAGAGAAAATATGCATAGCACACCATCTATGTTCAGCAAAAGGTAATTCATATTTGACAACTTCAATTAAACCTTGCATATTAATTTTATGGATATTAATATACAATAACAATTTCATATAAATTTGAATATAAATAAAATAAATTCTCTTTTTCATATTATATTCATGTTCTTTCATGAGTCATGTTAAATATTTTCACACCTAACAATTGACTTAAAACTCTATATATATAGCTTTACATGTATTATAATTAATGATTCTATAAATTATAGTTGATAAATAATCATAAATAGTAAAGAAAAAGGGTTTAAAAGAAACAAAGTTGAAAAATTGAAAAAGTTACCTTTTGCATGTCACTAAGAATAGTGAAATCTTTGCCATCAGTCAAATCAAGATCTTTCTTTAAATTTGATAAAAAAGTAAATCCAATTTGTCTTGGTTTCAGATTTAACTATTGCCTATGCTACAAGATATCTTTGATTATTTGCATCTCGACCAATTGCAGTAAGTAGCTCCCCTTTGCACATGGTTTTCAAGAAACATCCATTCACTCCTAAAATTGGTCAACGTCCAGCTTTCCATCCCTTTTTTAGTGCATTAAAACATACATCCATCATTCAAAATCACCTCAATTGTACTTTCTGTATTTGTTTGTCTAAGCTCTTCTACATAATCCCATAATTTACATCATGCATGATCTTCTTTTTAACTCTTTTTTACCATTGTCCTATTCACCTCAAGCTTCAAATCCTTCTCACATTTATTAACAATTTGTGCCAGAATCATGGTTGGATCATCTGCTACCTTATCATACAAGTACTCAACAAGATATGCACAAGAGGGTCTCTTATTCCTAAACACCCTTAGACATCTATACATTGCATTGTATGTTTTAATAATAAAATCAACACTTTTTTTTATCTAAGCTAGCAAATATGGTCCATGGACATGTGCTTGAACAAATCCTCTTAATCCTCAACCTTTCATTTTTTTTCCAACTTTATGCCAACCCCTCTTGCAACTGCATATTTAGCTATTGCCCTCCTAAATTTTTCTGCACTTGTAAATACCATTCCAACAAGAAATGAAGGGATTGTGCATTCTGGGTTATAGATGACTCTTTTAGACTTCCTTCTCCTAACATTACCATGCTCTTCATCACTAGAGTCTTCATCATAGGAAAATTCCACATCACTTACCATAAATTAAGCATCACAACCAACCTCTTCTACTTCATTGATGGGTTGATTATCACATCCAATATCTTCATTATCACATCCAACATCTCTATCTTTCTTTAAATTTTTTCTCACTTCTTGCAACTCCTCATCTCCATTTTCACTATCATATTCAGTTAAATCACATGCTTCATCATATTCCACATCCTCTTCAACTTCTTTCTCAACTACATTTGAACTACATTTGAATTATCATGTTGTGCATCTTTATCATGAAGTTGAACATCAATATTATACTCTAAACACTACCTCACCCAGATTAGACTTCTAGAATTTAATTTATATTTTCATATATAAATAAATATATCATATATTTTGCTGGCCCACTTTTCGTTCTAATTGCATAGAAGCAATAACAATGTGTAGTTGGCAGATTGCGATGCCCGTAAAATTACAAGTAGTTTGCACAGAAGGAGTTGTAATAATTAATCGATGCTATAAGTCTTATTGTTATTTCTTATTTTATTCTTACCAACGCCTTTCCCTTTATATGTTTGGGATCCAAATTTTGATTAAAATCCTAACTTCGTTTCCACTCCGCCGCCATGTTTACGAGTTTTAAGAAATCTCAAGAAACCATTAATGTAACTGCTTCGTTTATCTTTATCTCCAAACACTAATTCACTCATCTCCTTTGCTTTATCCCTGTATACTTTCCCTTCTTCTTCAACTGCAACCAACCTCAGTGACTCGGCTAATGAATTCCTAGTAAAAAACCCATCTTCCTTATTCCTTGGAATTAAGTATCCGATCTTCTTCTCCTCTAAAACCTTAGAGTTAAGCCCTTGATCAGCAATGAACGGCAAAAGCACAAGAGCTCTTCCGTGTTGCAATGCCTCCGCTACTGAACTATATCCACAGTGAGTCAAGAATCCGCCTATCGATTCATGGCCTAAAATGTTAACCTGAGGCGCCCAGCTTGCCCATACCATCCCTCTCTTTTTGACCCGACCCTCAAATCCATTAGGCAATTCGAGAACGTGTTCGTCCGATGATAATCCACGACTCTTTCTAAATACCCACAGAAATGGAAGTTCTGATAGCTCTAATCCGTGAGCTATCTCTGTTACTTCTTCCTGACTCGGAAGTACTTCGCTTCCAAATGCTACGTAAACAACTGATCTTTTCTCTTGCATGTCAAGCCACTGCTTGATTTGCTCCCAAGTTTCATTTTCTTCATCAGGCTCTCTGGGAAGTGCACCTGTTGGAATCACAGGTTTTTGGTAAAGCTGTTCGGTTAGTCTGAGCCATTCTGATTCGAATTCTGAGAATGTTTTTACAGCTATAAAGTCGCAATTTTTCATCGTATCTTGAAAACGCTTGATGTCAGGAATGATGGAGTCGTCACCAGTTATTCCTTTCCCACTAAAATTCCTTAAAACCTCGTAGAGGCGAAACGTTACGGTGGTCGGAAATGGAACCCAATTGGGTGGTACAATATAATCTTCAACATCTTTACGGTAATCTTCATTATTGCCTGAACCGACATAACAAAGAGTGGACGACATAAAAATACTGAAGTAACCGGCTGGGATGTTAAATTTGGAAGCAACGTCAGGAACCCAATAAGAGACGAAATCGAAAAGAATAAAATCTGGAAGGGAAGATTCCAGGAATTCTGACAAGGATTTCCGGAGACGATCATAGGCCTTTTTAAGGTAGCAGACATCATGCGGAGCTAAATCTCTAGTTGCCTCTGCTGATGGAGGAAGCATGTCGACAGATGGCAATGGAAGTTTGACGAAGGTTATCAAAGGAGATAGATGAGAAGGGAGTTTTGGTAGGCTATCGATGTTTTTAGGAGTGGAAATGAAAGAGATTCTGTGACCCTTTTCAGCAATGTGCCTGGAAAGTTCCAGGAATGGAATTAAATGACCAAAGGCTAGCCATGGAAACATAGCTACGTGAAGCTGCTGCTCCTCTTCGTTGTTGGCAGGCATCGTCTCCATTTTCTTGTAATTATTTCGCAGAAAGCAGTTTAATGGAGGCCTGGATATTTGATTCATAAAATCTGATGCAAAGCTCCAATATATACAAGCAAAATCGTATTTTTTAACAAATTTAATATATAATTATAAAACAAATAATACGTAATTATATGAATATGTGAATTGAAAACAAACAATATTTGCCGAGGGATTATTAAAATTAAGTAAACTTAGTATGAAAAACTCATCAACATTATAGAATAAAATCATAGCCATAACGTATATTTTAGTGGTCTAAAAAAACTTAATTGCATTTTAATTGTAGTTAATGTTTTATTAATTGCTTTTTAATATTTATATAACGTAAATATTAATATTATATTGGATTTTTGTTATAGTGAGTTTACATATTTTATTTTAAATTGTTTTAGCAAATAAAAAGCCCAAAAATAATGTGGAAATGGAGTTGAGAAGATGGAGATGGTCGTGTTAAGTCCAAGCCCGTGAGGCTTCAGGCTTATGGAAAATTGCTTTTATTTTTGGACTTCTTACAAAAATACATAAAAAAATTTGAAAAATTTTGATTTTTTTATAAAAACTATTTGAAAAAATACGAATTTTTTAAAAATTTATAAAACAAGTATCACATATCTATAATATATTTATATACATATTTAACAAATACTGAAAAGATATCATTTTAATATATATTAGTTATTTGATATGTATTTTTTCAGTATCTAATATCAAAATTTTAAATTATAATTTTTTAATATTAATTTAAAATAATAGATTTAATATTTTTAAAATTTTTAATTTCAGAATACATTTTTATAAGAAATAAAAAATAAAAACATAAAAAAGTAAAAATGATATTTTTGAAAATAAAAAAAAGTTAAAAAGAATAATTTTGAAAATGGAAAAAGTTAAAAAGTCAATGTTGGAAATAATTTAGGTACGTTCCATATTTTTAAAAATACTTTGTAAAAAAATGATATTCCTACAATTAACCTTTTATTTTTTTAATTCAAAATAGTCTAAATAGGGATTTTTCTACCACCAATAAAAATAAATTTAAAAAAATTAAATATTAATAATTCAAAAAATATTTTTTATTTGGGACTATTAGAAAAATAATATGCATTTCAAATATTAATAATTTGTGGGAGAATTGTATTATTTGGATAATTTCTTGAATTTTAAAAGAATTTCAAAAATAAAGGTATGCTTAATATCTAATATTGCTAAGATGAAACTTGGCAAATTAAAAACTACACATAAATTATCAAAAGATAACAAAATATTTAAGAAATTTTTATATAAAAATGATGATTATCCATAAATAAAGATAGTGTTGCACAAATTTTATATTACAATTTGCTATGTTTTGAGTTATATTTTATGTTTTATTATCCAATATATTATATTTTTTATTAATTTTTTGATTTTCATATAATCATATTTTGTATTTCATTTTTAGTTTGTTTTACATTTTAACTTTAATTTTGCATGATTTCATCTCTTTATACTTCATTTTTATCATCCAAATTTTATGTTGATAAATAAGATCATTTTTTCAATTGAATTTTTAGCCTAATATGTCATTTTTTGTGCACTTCAAGCAGATTGATGTCAACTTGACTCAGGTTATTTGTTGCTCTCGTTTTATACTGCTCATTTAGTGCAACTCGTGTCACACCCGGCCCATACCCAGGAGGACATGCTCCCGCGACACAGACAGCAGCCCCCAGAAGGAGGCCAATGCCTGCACTGCCAGGGATACCTCATGCTGTCACGTCCACCCACACACATAGCTTATACACGTCATAATTGCATCGCATGATCCCTGAAGTATTTATTGAGTGAGATTATTCTATCTATTTATTAGTATTAATTAATTAAGTTACTGGCTTAATTAGTATATTGGTAATTATTGATATGAAATTGGATGATTACATTAACTAATTGGTTATACATGGTAAAAAAAAATGTGTAAGATATATATATATATATATCTATGTATATCTTTGTTTATTTAGCAGGAGTAATGCTATTATTTCATTGTTATCAAATTTGACTAATTAAGTTATTTATTTAATTATCAGATTTATATTTAAGGAAATTAAATATACTATTTAATTTATTTC
>CANYBF011293600.1:0-14733 GCA_948192965.1 Dalechampia spathulata | reverse complement strand
GAAGTTTAAGTACCATTTTTCATCGAGTTAGGGGTTTACGTCAGAAAATGAAATACCCCTTTTTCAAGCTTAAATTGCATTTCTAATTATCGTACTTATTATTCCATATCATAAGCACATTATTATCATAGAAATTTCATATAATCATGAATTTATAAATGCATTTAAGCTCACGTATTGCAGGATGTGACTTATACAATCCTTAATCAACCTTACTTCATAAATTATGTTTACTCCTTATAAAATCATAATTTAACTATATTCCTCAATCGTATGCATTTTCAAACTTACATAAATATTTTGCCTAAATACACGTGTAAATTATCACTCGATTTAATTTTACACTTTTAATGAACTTATTCTAAAATCATCTTCTCATCATTTCCTCATCCCGACATAATTTAACTATTATTCCACTTCATCACCCTATTTCGATCATACAGGGGATAATTTAATTTCCTGACTTAAGAATTATTTTTACGCTAAAAATGAGGATGTGACACCCTGCCACCCTTATACCTCCATGAGAATTGGTCAGTTCAATATCTCTTAGGTGGGATACTAGCCCGGAGTTACATTGGGAACTCGAGGCAAAATTCTCTCAGTAAGACAAGCAAAAGGGGTGATCGTTGCCCAATCATATGAGAGATTATGGTAAAAACCCGACAGCATTTCGACCTAGCCATATTGCTATGATAAGAGAATGCCAATGGAATGGGCATGAGGTTACACAACCATACAGAATCATGAAAGGATTCTGACTCTTAGCAGAGCAATACGGGCATGATCATATTGTTATGATAAGAGTATGTCTGTGGAATAGATATGAGGTTGTGCAACTATACAGAATCATAAAATGATTCTGACTCTTAACAGAGCAATATAGGCATGATCATATTGTAATGATAAGAGTATGCCCATGGAATAAGCATGAGGTGTGCAACTATACAGAATCATGAAAGAATTATGACTCTTAGTAGAGCAATACGAGCATGATCATATTGTTATGATAAGAGTATGTCTGTGGAATAGACATGAGGTTCTGTAACCATACGGAATCATGAAAGGATTTTAACCCTTAATAGAGCAATACGGGCATGATCATATTGTTATGATAAGAGTATGTCTGTGGAATAGATATGAAATTATGCAACCATATAGAATCATGAAAGGATTCTGACTCTTAGCAGAGCAATACAGGCATGATCATATTGTAATGATAAGAGTATGCCCATGGAATAGGCATAAGGTTATGCAACCATACAGAATCATGAAAGGATTTTGACTCTTAGCATAGCAACATAGGCATGATCATATTGTAATGATAAGAGTATGTCTGTGGAATAGACTTGAGGTATGCAACCATACAGAATCATGAAAGGATTCTGACTCTTAGCAGAGCAATACGAGCATGATCATATTGTTATGATAAGAGTATATCTATGAAATAGACATGAGGTTCTACAACCATATGGAATCATAAAAGAATTCTGACTCTTAGCAGAGCAATATGGGCATGATCATGTGACGTGACATATTAGCATATGATGTGGCATAATGACAAGGCATAGTAAAAAGCTAAACATGACAGTAAAGCTAAATAAAACAAGCTAAACATGGTAGTAAAGCTAAATTAAGAAAATAAGCTAAACATGGCAGAAAAGCTAAATTAACTTAAAAAGTCAAAGGAAGAAATGACTTACCAAGGCTAGAAGTCGTTCCCCCCAAATTCCCAAAAGCTTAGGATTTTAGTAAAATTAATTAGTCACTAATCTTAATTAAATTTTACTTAAGTTATTTTAATCCTATATCTTAGAATTAAAATGTATATCATTTATATGATATTTGAGTATCATTTTTATGATATATCTTGTGTCTTAAGAAGAAGGTTTACCCTTGTATTTATAGTAGCCTTAGGAGGTGTGCAAGCCTTAAGATTGGTAATGTGGGAAAAGTCTATTTCCTTCACCAAAACTAAGTGGGTAGCAATTTTGCACAGACTAAATGGGAGGCAAATTGTGTGCCCAAATGGCAAATGAATACACAAAATTCATGTATGCAACTTACTCTTGGGAATGAGAACCTGTATCAAACCATCCTGTTGCAAGAACAAGTCACAATACATGCCTGAAAGGGGTAACCCAGCCAGCTTGTGTAAGCTATGCTGAAAATCTATGATTTGTAGCCATTTTGCATGGATTAAATAGGGGGCAAACCGTATGCCCAAATGGCAAATGAATATGCAAAATTCATGTATGCAACTTACTCTTGGGAATGGGAACCTGTATCAAGCCATCCTAATAAGGAAACAAGTCATAATACATGACCAAAAGGGGCAGCCTAGCTAGCCCGTGCAGCCCGTGCAGCCCGTGCTAGAAATCTGTGATGGGCAGCCGTTTTGGATGGACTAAATGAAGGGAAAACCGTGTTCCCATATGGAAAATGAATATGCAAAATTCATGTATGTAACTTGCTTTTGGGAATGGGGACCTGTATCAATCCACCCCGATAAGGAAACAAATCACAATACGTGCCCGTAGTGGGTAGCCCAGCCAATCTGTACAGCCTGTACTGAAAATCTATGAAGGGCAGCCGTTTTGGATGGACTAAACGGAAGGCAAACTGTGTGCCCATATAGTAAATGAATATGCAAAATTCATATATGCAACTTGCTCTTGGGAATGGAAACTTGTATTAAGCCATCCCGATAAGGAAACAAGTCGCAATACATGCCTGAAGTGGGCAACCCAGCCAGCCTATGCAACCTATGTTAGAAATCTATGATGGGTAGCTATTTTAGATGGATTAAATGGAGGGTAAATCGTGTGCTCATATGGCTAATGAATATGCAAAATTCATGTATGCAACTTGCTCTTAGGAATGGAAACCTGTATCAAGCCATCCCGATAAGGAAACAAGTACTAATACATGCCTGAAGTGGGCAACCTAGCTAGCCTGTGCATCCTGTGCTGGAAATATGTGATGGGCAACTATTTTGGATGGACTAAATGGAGGGCAAAACGTGTGCCCATATGGCTAATGAATATGGAAAATTCATGTATGTAACTTACTCTTGGGAATGAAAACCTGTATCAAGCCATCCTAATCAAGAAACAAGTCACAATACGTACCCGAAGTGGGCAGCCCAGCCAACCTGTCCAAACGGGGAAAAAATACAGTGTTAACATATATATCTAGAATGGTAGGAGTAAACAAGCCTTCAACTTCAAATGTAGTCATTAGAGTCACTATTTAAGCTAGAGGTCCAAGGGAGCCCAAATAGGTGGTGTTGGAGAAACTATCAGAGAAGATGATAAACATATTAAGTTGTTATATACTCAAGGCCAATTTCCAAAATTCTTATTGACAATGGACTGGCAGTCAATATAATGCCTTTAAGGATGCTTCAAACTTTGAGGAAATCTATTGAAGATCTTATTTCAATTATTGTATTTATGTCTACTTTCATTAGAGAGTTAACTAGAATACTTGGAGTCTTGCCTGTGGAGATCATAATTGGAACAAAGACATCATTGTCTGCCTTTTTTTATAGTGGACTCATTTGCTATCTATAAGACACTTCTTGAAAAGGATTGGATTCATGCCAATTGATGTATACCATCCTCACTTTATTAATTCCTCTTATTCTAGAAAGGAGATAATATGGAGATAATCTGGGTAAACAATAAGCCTTTTGATGCTCTAGTAGATATAGCTAAAGTAGTGTATTATGATGCTGATTTAGACCCTATAAAATTTATAGGATAAAGAAATTCTAAATCAATGATGGTGATGGGTATTGGTAGTATATTATAAAAGGCTATATTGATAATAAAATCAATGTAGATCATGCCATACAAAAGGCTAATTTTGAAAGTTATTGTGGAAGAGGTCAATGATTAACTTTACCTTTAAAGGAAAGATGCAACATTGTAACACTTAAAGGAAGAGGTTCTTGATGATGAGATAGGCATCTATGGTACTGAAGTCATCTTAGAAGAAGAACCTCTTGAAGATGTAAATGAGATACAATAGGAAGATCTTGAGGTAGAACCATTTGAAGTAAGAGTGTAGGTGCAAGATCCACTTGAGGAAGTTAACCTTGGGTCATATGAGGAAATTAAAATAATTTATATGAGAAATAGCCTAAATCCATAGTTAAAAGTAGAGATAATAAAGCTACTCCATGAGTTTATAGTTTTCTTCATATTAGATTATAAAGACATGCTTGGTTTAAGCTGTGATCTGGTGGAGTATCACCTATCGATCAAAATTGGTTTCAAACTTATTTATCAAGAATCTAAAAGAATTTCTAAGGAAATAGAAGTAAATATCAAAGATGAGATAGAATGATTATAAAAAGCATGATTCATTAAGAAGGCCTAATATGCAGAGTGGCTAGCCAATGTATTTCCTATTGTAAAAAAGAATGATAAATTGAAAGTATGCATGGATTTTCATGTTTCTTCTCCTCTAAATAGTTTTAGCATTCAAAGATCATCTCCACTTTCTTCTCCCATTCAAGTTACTCTTTAGGATTATAGTTTCCCTTGAATTTAGGCATTCTCATCTTTATAGTGCCAAGTTTTCCATCAACATGACCACTAGTTGTGGTTTCTCTTTCTTCTTTTTCTTGGATATACTACAATGGAAATCCTCTATCTCTACCTCTAACTCCTCTTCTTGGTTGGAATCTTCCATCATAACCCCTTTGAAGATTTTATGTTGGTGTGTGCATGTCTTCGTTTATTGTACTTTGATTTGACTTGATTCCTTACAACTCCTTAAAGATAAGCCTTTGAAACTTCTCCATTTATCCATTGATTGCCTCCATGAAAAGTTTTAATTAGGGATTTATTATTGGCACATCCTCTTGCTCATGATCATGATTACTAAAACTCTTTATGTTTAAAGCAACAAAGATAATGACAAGGTTAAAGAGATCACTCCCTCACGTGTTTACTCTTTATTTGGCTTTTTGTAGAAATGATCCACTTATTTATGCCTTTTGCTTCTTTATTGTTATTCTTCCAATTGAATTTTGGAATTCAAGGCACACCAATCAAAGTAAAAGCACACATTTAGAAAGTAAGGAACAACCTAATAATATAGTTCAAGTTCTAGAAAAAAGATAATAGACAATTTGAATGGTAAATAAGAGCAAGAATATGCACCACTAAATTAAAGCAATTAGAGTGTAGATATAAATAAATAATACTTTAACAATATTAAGAGGCAAAGCTAGCTAAACAAGATAACAAGATAACTAGAATCAAGAAAAGATAATTTGGTCAAGATGTATGAACTTGTTTCACTCTAAAGTAAACCAAATATTGAACCTATTTAAGTCTACCCAAGCAAAGCAAGCAAGCAAATGAAAAGGCCTTTTAAAGCAATTGGAACTGAATTTAGATATATTGTACTAATTTAATTTGTTTTAAGCTCTAATCATGCAAAAATGAGTGTGTGTGAGATGATTTAGGCAATAATCAAGGAGTCCAAGTTTTGTAGGACTCTTTACTTTTCATACAAGATGTCTCAAATGGCTTTTAGAATAATAAACAAGGTGTCTCAGTTATGTAGGGACTCTTCATGATTCATAAATAAGATGTCCTAGTTATGTACGGATTCTTCTCTAGCTTAAAGCAGCTTACAATTTCACAATATAACAAAGATTTTGTTTTTCTTTTCTTTTTTTTCTTTTTTTATATTTGATAGTAATGAGACATATAACTAGAATGAAGCATACACAACATTCAAGCAAAACTAGAAACTAAAACAAAAAAACAACATAAGATAGAAATAGAAATAATTGAAAACAAAACCCTAGGAACTAAGATAGATAAGAATTTACCTTGCCTTTGGCTTTAATACCAAATGATACAGAACCCAATGGCAAGTATGCTAAAAACCCTCATGTGTACTAAGATATAGCTTTAATGGAAGAATAAACCCCCACCCTATTGAACCCTCAAATTATAGAGTATGGAAATGCAAATAATAAGGCTATGGAAGAAGAGAAAATGCTATAAATAAATTGATAAGTTAACCATAATTCCTAATGCAATTAGAAGAAAGCAAATCCTCACTTCCTAACTAAAAACATAACATGCATAAAGTATAAAAACCAAAAGGTAATTTAATAAATGATTCCAAGATGATTTGAAAAGGTTTACAAAGGGTCCTATTTATAGTAGTATCTAATCCTCATCCTTCAAGGATTTAGAAATCTTAATCCAAGTTGGATTTGGAAAGTCTAAACCAAGAAGGACTTAGTTATTTTACTTCTACTCTAACTAAGAAGATAAATAAATAAAATAAGGCTAAAATTACATGGAAATTCATGTAAATCAATTGGCTAAGAATTGGCCTATCTTCTTTTCCTTATTAAGTCTTCAAGAGGCCTAACTTATTGCCCAATGTGTCTAAATCCTTCACAGGCTTATAAAATAAGGATATGGCTTCATAATTAGACCTAAATAGCATACTTTTAGGCTCCCTTCTCTTCCAAACTCACCTTAACCATTATTATGGCCTTAAGCACCCTATTAAGCTCCAAATAACACTTGTGGAAAGCCTGTTCTTGCAGTTCCATTGTTATTTATTATTGAATGAATGAGTTCATGGCTACTTTATATTTGTTAGCTCGTGACCTTGTAACCAAACCACTTAGAAGAGTTAGTGGTTCTTCCTTTAAGCTCCTTGAGTTCTCTTGAACTCCATGTAGATCCGTATCACTCTTACATGTACTCTATTTTAACTCCTATCTATGTTATACATGTTAAGATAGGTGTTGTGAGTGGTAGTAGCAGAAAACTATGAAGGAAGAGTAGGCCTACCAATTTGGCAGCCATTATTATATGAGCTTCTTTGGATACTAGCATCATCTCTCCTATGTGGTGGCCAATATCTCTCTTCCATTTATGTACTTGCCCGTTGGAAATTAGTAACCTCCAATGAACTTCTTGAGGACTACCACTCGAGTGTCTCTTTTGTCAGCTTCGATGGTTTAGATATGACTTCCACCTGTTTAGAAGTCTGCGAAATTGTATTATCAAGGTTAAGAGCTTTTCTTAACATTATGGAAAAGGCGTCAAGATCAAGCCTCTCAACCTCTTTTTCTTTTATCTTTGGAGCCGGTTAAACCATATTATTTTTTAACTCTAAAGTTATCAATTTGCTATGAACATCAATAAACTAATCTTGTAGTCGATTGTCTATTATTTGCATAAAATTCATAATCTCAAAAAATTTATCGACATCATTGCCTCCAGTCCCAATAATAAGAGATTATTGAGTAGAATAAATTTGAACATTATGTTGATTTTGATCTCCTTTAAACTGTCCTTTTAATTTGATAACGAAAACTTCTCCCTCTATTATTGTAGGCAGCACATCCAACTCTTGAGAGTTAGCAATGTCTCTTTCATTAAAACTTCTTATTTTTAATGGCATGGTTGTAAGTGGGTCCCATTGAGCATGCCAAAATTATTTCCCATGTAAAATAAAATTTCAGTCTTTTACTAGTTGATTGTAAGGCATACCAAGAATTATGGTATTCTAACCGTAGGAAATTGAATGCACTTCTGACTTCTAAAAAATAAATGATTGTGTATGTAATGAAAGGACTATAAGTGTACTATAGGTTCCTAGTTTTACCAACTACCTGATCCACTAGACGTGGAACTTAAAATTAAATTGAAAAAATCAAATTGCTTGAACTATCAGTAGAAAGGCACAATACCGATTGAAATAAATTATCAAAAGATAACTATAATATCAAATGAAAATAAAATCAAAAGAGAGGTCGACCTGTTACCTCTTACAATGGAAGAGGATCACATGGATTGGCTACTACAGTTGGGAGCTCTTAAGAGAGAGGTACTCCAAAGAGAGCATGTAGCACTGCATCTAGGGCAACACTAAAGACTGAGGTAGTGAGCCTTGAGGTACCTCCCAAATTTAAGTATCTATAGGGATTTAATGAGGTGCACCTTTTATGGTCATAGAACCCTTATGTGTAGTCATATAATAGAGTCTGGCATCCTTATAAAGTGACATTCCATGTATTAGAGAGAGAGGAGATTGCATTTGTGCCCTCAAACACTACCCATATAAGTAGCTTCTCATGCCTTAACATACTTTTGATTTTGTTGATTTGGATTGTAATTATTGATGACCTATGTAGGTGCCTTGGGATGCCATGATAGATGTCTCTTGATTGCTTATCGAGCTATGTTAGCATCATAATATAGAGATGTTGAAGTTACACATAAGTACTTGTAACATGCATTATGTAAGATGCTTATACATGTATGTTTATCTTATATTATCATGTCTTTTGGCTGTGTAACATGTTCCTGTAGCATGATTACTAATTCTCTATTCAAGAAAACCAATAATCATCCTACAAGGGATTTTATACATTATCATTTAAAAGCGGAAATTTTTTTATAAATATGTTATATCATGCATACAATCAGTCGACTATATCTAATCCATTATCATTCCCGAGTAGTATTATACTTTCATAATTTAAAACATCACCTTATTAAAGTTTTACACATCATTATTTTACATATTTGAGAATTATCATAAAACATTATTATCATAATTAATAATATTGTCAATTATTTAAAAATACTGTCAATCATTATTTTAGTTACTACCAAGTACTTATTTTAATAGTTACACGATTATTGTGGAAATAGAAGTCTGACGAAATCCAAACCATTTACCAATAGCTTATTGGAATGTCTAGTTGTTATCATTAACGATCCTGCTCCCCGGCTTTGCTTGTTCCTATGTTTATTAATTGACAAACGCTGAGTATGAAACTCAGTGGTTCTAGTGTAACATTTAATGTAAATGTAATAACCAAATAACATCATAAACAATTTCATTATCATATTCATGATATAATGATAATAGTTAAAACATAATATCAATTATCAATAATGCATCATTTAATATATATCATATGCCATTTTTATCTTTATTAATTATTCTTATCAATATCTATTACTAATATTTCATTATTCATTAGATATTCACAATTATGCTCCATGTCATTAATATCACTTTCAATATCATTATTTTTTTCTATCAAAGTCATTTTCATTATTAATAATGTCAAATCATCATCATTATAATTATAATCATGAATGTTATGGTATGTATGTTATTTTAGCATTTATTTGCATGAGTGTAAAACATCATACGAATTATTGTTTCAACATCATATGTCCATGAAAATGCTTATTTATGAGAATGCATTCATGTTATGCATTCTCCCTTGTATTTTCCTGAATCATTTCATATCATATCCTTACCTTTATATGTGCACATTGTATTGGATTTTCTTTCCATTTCATATATGTGGTTCTATATAATGAAGTCCACTTCATAATCATTTCATAAATTTTCATATCTTTTATCTTTCCATTTTATAGGAATTTCATTTCATAATACCCAATACCTTTCATATAATCTTTTTCCTTTCATTTGTTTATTTTCTACCTTCCTTATTCCTCCATGTCATGCTATGCCATATTTCATGATGAATGCAATGATATTTATGACATGATAATCATATATATATATATATATATATATATATATATATATATATATATATATATATATTATTATTATTATTATTATTATTAATTATGTAATGCTATTGCATTACTATACCATTGCCCCTTTGATCATTTAATGATCTAGAACTTCTAATTAAACTAGCACAAACCTGAAATATCCTTTCCCTTGTTTAAATCCTTTGATGGTACGTAAGGATTATCCACTGATTTACCTAATCATAATGCAATGTTCATCTTTAATTAATAATTAATATTCCAAAACAATCATTTATTATTTCATGTTTGTAATTTATAGAACACTGTTCAAAACTCATTAATCATACTTATAATTATATACCATTGTATTAATCAACCTCATATCAGTTTAATTCTCTTATCTGATTATAGCATTATTTAAGAAATCATATTAATATTTACAATTGTATATACCATTCCACTTATCTAAATTAATTATCAAATAATTCCAAATCAACTTATGATAATTATAATACCAACTTAATATAATTATCATACCACTGAGACTACACTTATTAAATCTTCTATTATCATATAATAAAACTCTTTTATTAACATATCATTATCTTATAATTATAATGTAGTAACCTTCTTCTTAACTATTTTTTTATTATTTAACCAAAATAGTATTCTTTTATCCAAACAATTAATATTTTAACATATTACTTCAATATATTTCATAAACATTAAACTTATTTAATTTCTTTAAAAATCTTAAATCATATAATATCCCTGTTGTTCAAGTCAACCAGTAACATCATATATAATTATGTTCTTATATTGTCCCTTATTTAAATTTGAAACATATGACTTAAAACAATTTCTTATAATATATTATTCATGTATCACTACTATGGTCTAACATAATCAGTAATATTCTATCCATTAAATTCTATTTAAAACATGACTCATTTGTAAATTATTTGATCATCATTTTCTATTTGATTAACTTGCCCCTTTAATACTACTGCAGATTATCACTTAATAACTTTAACAGTTAATATTTTACTAGTAATTTACTAAACTGTCATCATCTTAATACTGATAATTTAATATCCAGAATTTATAACTTAATAAGATTCTTATAACTAATCATATTTATATTCTGCTGATAATGAGTTACTGCTAAAACATACAGTATTATGATAGACATTATTAAAATATAATATAAAATCAGTTAACATCATAATTCTGATTACTTAATAATATCCTGATCATATGTCCTTGACAGTTTCTTAGTATAATACTCTTCGTATTTAACTTCTATTATCTAATAAAATCGTATAATATCTCATGCATAAGAACGTTTAATATCAGTACTTATTAGCAAAGCAATTAATATCACTTAATAATTTTCTGATAATAGACCCCTTATAATACTTCTATCATATAACGAGTTAATAAATTAAATAGTAACCTTACTTTAATATATTCCTATCATTATCATAATTAATCACACACCCAGTAACATATATTTATGTCTGCTTATTACTTATTTACTTAACACTTCCATTAACATCTTCATATTATATGTTATATGCCTTAACATATTCATTATCCATCACTCAAGTATAATCATATATAATCTACTTAACTTATACTTCACTTAACCAATTTCAATTTATATGCCATATATTCTTTAACTTATTAATTAAGACATCTAATAAAATCATATAAATTTAATCATCTTAAAACCATATGTTAAAATACATATATCTCACTGTTATCTTAATTTAGTCTGCTAAATTGAATCTTATTTTGAATCATATTATATCATTCATTTATTAATTTCTTAATCTTCTTAATAATACCTTATATATACTGGTCTTAATGATCACTTAAGTCTTTAATATATATCTTAAGTAAAATCATTTCATATTACCTCACTTTTACTTATCTTTTAATCAACAGATTAACTTTTTAAGTACTTATATCATACTATAAATTAACCACTTCATTTGACTTCTTATAATCACTTAATATACTTAAAAAATTAATTATTTATATCCTCAAACTTGTTATGGTCGTATACTCTTACATAAATCCATTAAACATTGAAAAATCATATCTTAAGTCTATTTTTTTATAAATGATACTTTATGCTAACCTTCTTAATCATATTGATACTTCTATTTTACTTTAGTTCTTATGTTATATCATCAAATTAAACTTAACAGAATCCATTTTTTTCCTTAAGTTAAATCATTTAACTTCTTACTCAAATATAATTATATAATTTCAACTTAACCCACATTAAAACTTAAGTTATTAACTTTTCTTTAGTATTAATCTTCTGTTTTAACCATATTTTTTCAAAACATCTTTTAATTTACCAAATACTTCAGTATTTTTCTTAAAATAATTTGGCCAAAGAGGAAACCATAAGACACACACACCCAACAGCCACTAATCACTTTATTTCATGCTTTTTACATCATTAATCATTCTAACCATCAAATCAAGAACCAAATCTACCAAAAATACCATAAAAAAGTCAGCTAAAACACTAAACACACATAAAATGTGTAAATATAATGGATCTACTACTAGATCATACTCACCAAGGCTCACCTTTAGCCAAACAACAAAAATCTCAACTTAAACTTGATATCCTTTTGATTTTGCTACGGATTTGAATGGACTTTCACCTCTTTGGATTCTTTTAAGTTGATCTACAACTTAAACAAACATGCATGTACCTTGAAGATTGAGATCAAACCATAAAATGAAGTTAGAGTTCAAACAAGTTTTGGTTTACTTGAAAAAGGCATAGTTTTCAAAGGACTTCAACTTACACTTGATGAATCAACAAAGAAGTATTTTGATCACTCTTTTAGAAGATGAAAAAGAGAATAATCTTCTACCCAACTTGAAGAAAACATACAAAGCTAGCTTGAACTTGAAGATTTAAGCCAAAAATGGAGAAGGAAGCTTGCAGTTTTATTGCTTGAAGAAGAAAAGCATGCGCACCCTTTGAAAAACAAGAAGAAATGGAAGTATCTTGACCTAATCTTGTTCCAAACAGATGAAATTAGTAATATTTATGAAGTTTTGAAGAATAATGAAGGATTAAAGGAAGCTTGTTTTAGTTTCTTTAAAGAATAATGAAGGAAGTGTAAGAACATCAAAGAGATAAGTTAGAAAAGAAGATGATAAGAAGATAATGGAGGGTGTTGGATGGTTATATTTTAGCCAAAAGGAGATAATGGGATAAGGGAGTGGAATTTAGGTCTAAATGAAGGCTAAATTTGCATGAAATGAACCCAAATTTAGGGCAACCCAATATACATACCAATACATATATTCATACATATTAAATCCTAATTCCACTAATCAAATCCTTATTTTATGTATTTTATACTATTCTTTATACATCCATAACATAATTATACTTAAAATAATAGCCCCCATCTTTTTCCACTATCTTCAAATACTAATATTTTATTTCTCTCTCCATCCACTAACACAACTTCCTACACCACTAACACATTTACTAATCCCACATTCAATATAATATATTAACTTAAAACTCCACTAACATATTTTCCTATCCCACTTCTAATATGATATATTAATTTAACATCCCACTAACTTATTTATTTTCATATACTTATTTATGTATTTACTTATATATTCAATATTTAATCCATTTTCTTATTCTTTATATTATAATATCATATTATATCTTTTCATCACATGTCAATTATATTTTTAAATACTATTTCTTAATACCTTTACTAATACCTTATTAATACTTAATTATTAAATTCCCAATACATTAAAATCATATTTATGACATCATCTTACCATTTTATGACATCATTAATAAAAATACCAATTATACTTTTCTAATATTTATATATTATCATATACTTTTACTAATACATTATTAATACATAATCATTCATTCTCTACTACATTAGAACCATAATTATACTTATGTGCATGCATCATGCTTACATCATCAATACTCAATTATGATATCATAATTGATTCCAATTATATTATTTCATCTTATTTATAATATTTAACTTATGTTAAATCAATCATCTTAGCATGCATATTTAAATATATGAAGTGTCCTTATATCAAAATCATCAATTAATCATCGTTCAGTGGTCTGTTTTAGTGGTTTCGTCAAAAATTTTCATTTCAACTTAATAGCATAAAACTCATATCATATCATATATTTCTCATAATTGGCATAATTTCACGTCAATAAAACACTTATAATATATAAAACAAGACACATCAATCAATTTATGAATGCAAAGTGGGTGCTCGATTTAGGATGTGACATATATGCTTATATGATCATACAATGTAGGGCCACTATCATAATACAAGTGAGTTATGAGATGTCTATACTAGAATGACTCGGCAGCTGATAGCAAATGTCTCATGATAGACCAAACATTTAACATGCTACAATATTAGGGTAGAATCTCCCAATCCTATCTTAGAGGAAGATCAGACTAGTGATGATGACGAGTAGTTATGCGAGCATTATGTAACATTTCCTAGTTTTTGCACTAGAACAATGAGTAGGATTATGCAGCCTTGCATAGCTTCGGGCTTAGTACACTTGGGTTGTGGTGTATAAACACTAAACACTATCAAATGCTTGAAATCTGTACCTTTTTAGTTTTAAAGGCTTAATGAGTTTAGCTTTGAGGAGATACTTGAAAATCTTGGAAAGTGGCATCCCAAGATTTGAGTACCATCAGGGTTGGCTAGTATTTTGAAGGATTGTGATTGGTAACTATTGTCACGTCCGCACACATATAGCTTAAACATATCATAATTGCATATTCTACCTGTGAATTATTAATTGATTGAGTTGGTTCTTCTAGTATTACTGACGCATAATTAATTAGGTCGATGAATTTTTATGCTTGATTATGTTAGTGGATAAATTAATATGTTAAGTGTAGTATTTATGATTAGAAGATTTTAGCATATTAGCGATGAAGTGTTATTTTATTTCAATTAAGTTAATTATGGAAAATGCGATATTTGATGTTATTATTTTAGTTAGTGTTTTGGTAAATTAATTAGTAAGATATATGTTATCTTATTTAAATTATTAAGGTTTTTAATTATTCTAATTTATTTT
>CANYBF011293546.1:0-14512 GCA_948192965.1 Dalechampia spathulata | reverse complement strand
CATAGGCATTCCATACTCATGCATCAAATACAAATCATACACGTAGCTATCCTCATAATCATACATACATACACACATTTATACACACATACATACGTCTATACATCCAAACTCCTAGGGTCCTAGACGCGGGCGTAACAGTTAAATTAAGGGATTTTGACTTAAGTAAGACCTTAGGTACACCATACTTACCATACACCTTCATCCATTCAATCACACCCTCGTATCTACTATTTCCATACTTTTTTTTTAAATATCCAAAATGACGATATGAACTTAATTAAATCAATAACAACTTTATTTCCTATTTTACTCGAGTAATACATCTCGTATCACTATTTAAATACGAATACATGTATTATATAAATTCATCATTTTAACATCTTTTCCTTCTATATCACATATGCATTCAATCTTATTGTCATGCACACACCCATACTACGAGGCCTATGTGTACGGATGTGACAGTGAGGGAGGTTTTATTTAATATTGGACAAGCTCAATTTGTTGGAGAAGGATTGTTGGTTTCTAGGTTTGTAATTTTTTACATATGAAAAATAAAGTCAACATAGATATATGAGCATGCATTTATTTTCTCGATACACGTTATGTGGCATGTAGAATGTATGCATGATCTATGCTATAAACATCTAATATTATGATTGCAAAATAGATTCATTAAGAAAATTACATGCAAATGCATGTATGCATGTTTGATAGAAAAAATATGAAAAAGGTTAGTCAATATGTAGCATGCAACAAAACTCCCTTTCATCCTTATAGCTCCAGAAAGATTGGTTGATCCAATTTTTTCTATATGGGATATCAGCTCTAAGTTACATTATAAACTTGAGGTATGATATTCTTAGCATATGAGATACAAAAAAATTTTAATCATTGCTAGATCATAAAAGCAATCATGGTGAAAATGCGATAGCATTTTAGGAGTCGTATTGCTCTAAGAATAGGGTATTTGTTACATTTAATAGTTTTATTTTCAATTATTACAAGGTTGTACGCATTTTTGGAATTTCAACAGTATTCTACCTTTTACTTTGACCAATATGATGCAACATGTAAAGATATATAAAGAATGATTGTCCAATATTGAAGAAATTTTACAAGCCTAACAAGAGAAGAGAGTTCAAGGTAACCTATGATGATGAAAATGATTTGGATAATGAAAGCTTGGATGAAGAGCATGTTACAAGCTTTTACTTCATGATGATTGAGGATGAGAAAGCTTATAATGAGGTAAATACTTCTAACCAATCTATTGATTTTGAGTTTAATGATTAAGTGAGTGCCTTAGAAAAATTCATTATCAAATGTGAGCAATTGCCTATTAAGAATAAAATTTTTAAATTTTAAAACTTAACTTTGACAAATGAAATTAAATGTTTGAGAAAGAAAGTTAGTACTTTAAAGTATAGTGATTTAAAGTACTTTAAAACTTAAGAAGATGTTTTTAAAACTTAAAAATTAAATGAGTCATTGAAAAAGAAAAATGATGATTTAGTTTTGTAAAATGAAAAATTTATAAGAGAAAATGAGTTTTTAAAATAAAACTTTTGAAATTTGAAATGAATGATATTAAAATTAATAGTATTCTTGTCACATCCTTACACAGTGACATGCTCCCGTAAAATAATTAATGATTTTCAATACTTGAAAACCACTAATTACTCTACAAGGGACTCGTGTAAAATTTTTTTTTAATATATATATTTATATTATGTTTGTGTTTACCTGTTTATAAAGTAACGGTGCGCCGTTCTAGGTATTTGCGGAAGACATGGTCCCTGTTTTACAATCTTAAAATTACTGCCTTACATATTAATTTAATTTAATTAATTAATTAACTTTGCTCCTAACCAAGTCCTTGTTCTTAGAGTACTATTGCTGAATTGGTCCTTTGGGAAATCCGTGCTCGCTATCATCTGCTAACCTGCGTCCATCAAATGACGAACGCTGAGTATAAAACTCAGTGGTGCTTAAACATATAATATATGAAAATAATGTTCATTTATATATCGTATATGAACAGATCATGTAAAACGTAATATCTTCTAATTTAATATCCCAATGTAATCATTTTCGAATTTTACTTCTAAACATCATTGTTGTATATCGACATATGATTTTCTGTAAGTATTAGGTATATCATCATTAATATATCGTCATCATATATTTATAAATTTTATCATATCCTAGGACATTTATTTCGTACATTATCTAATTCTTACTCAAATAAATATCAATATCATATATCACATTTTCATTTTTTTTTAAATCATCATTATAATCCACAAAAATAGAACATCATTAACATCATCATAATTCAAATAAATGCATTTAATTGTTTTGACATTCTCAACACCATCATGTATAAATATCATGATATGTATATCAATAAAAGTCAACATAAAAACATTTTAACAAATAAATCATCATTATAATTTATGATTTAAGTCATATATGAGAATGCATTCATGTTATGCATTCTCCCTCTTATTTTTCTATACCATCTCATTTCATTTCATTGCCCCTTTTTACATTCTGGGCCATTTCATATCATTTGCGCGCTTGGTATTGGGTCTTACATTTCATTTCATACTATGGTTCAACGTATTGAACACATTTCATTTCATAATGCCCAAATACCCTTTTCATTTATCATTTTCCTTTGATCTATTCTTTTTCCTCCTTCCTTATTTCTCTATATCATGTCATGTATATGCATATGTCATTCAATGTTTCATAACATGATATGGATGCTTTATGCCATAATGCCAGAATAACATAGACAAGCATTGTCATATTATATTATTCATCATCTATTATATATATCATCTGTTTAATCTAACAAGTATTCATATGTCACTCATTTCAAATAACATCCATGTTATATAATATTTCTTTCATACATACTTGAAATTGATATATTGAATATCACTTCAAAAGACAAGTTCTTTACATATGATCTATTTATTTAAATTAATAAGCCATAATAATCACATTCATCAATCATCATTCCTAATTAATTTCTATTAAAATTAGATTCATTATAAAATTAGATTCATAATTAATAAATCATAGGGATAATATTCAGTAATTAACTTGTTTATGGTTATAAACCAATCTCTAGTGTATACCCTTTATTTTTTTTTTTACATTAATTTATTCTTTACTTTTCTCATCTTGTAACATTATCACGATTACCAAAATACTCTATCACTTTACTTATGAAATTCATAGTATATAACTATATGCTTTAACATCATATTATAAATAAATACATCACAACAAGTATCTTGGATAAATTCCTCACGTCTTAATTCTCATCATTTTCATTTTTTTTTTCGATCACAATACCATATCATCATTAATAAACACATCTATTCATTAAGAAATAAAAAGGAGTAATGTGGAATTTCAATTAGTTTATTTAATATATATATATATATATATATATGTGTGTGTAAGATATAAATTAAATTATATAGATTGATGATGTAGAAATGAGGAATGATAGTTTATTTATTATGGAAATTGATTTATTGTAAAAAAAATAGATAAATAAATAAAAATATTGATAATTAAATATGGATGGAGAGTATTAATAATGTTAAATGCGTATTTAAGATGGAATGAGGTTATTAATATGTATTTGAAGGGTTTAAAAGAACACAAATACGTATGGAAGGGGTAAGGAAGGGAAGGAATCATTTGGTTGAGGGTGCATGGCTTATGTTGCGTCTGCCCTATCTTTTCAAATTAAAAGTCACCGTATGAGTCATTGGAGATAGCTGCTCATTTCTTTTGTTCATTTGCCCGACCCTTATGTTTGTTATTCTTGTCTTTTCTTCATGTTTCTGCTTGATTGTTTTTAATCCTCACTATTTTCTAAAGCAAAATCCGTACCATCTCTCTCTCAATCTTCATCTTTTCTTTCCTAATCTCAAGCTTAAATCGAGTTCTATACGAATTCTACAAGTTTAACACACGAAATTTCTGGGTTTTGTTCCTCTGTCGTGAAGAAGCAGAAGCATTCTCCATAAGTGAGCCAAAAATCGTAACCCCTCTTCTTTTCTTTTCTCTTTAAACTTCAATGGTTGAGTTAAAGCCAAGCATATTCTTCATGGTTAGGCTAAAGTATATCCATTTCGATTTTGTTTTCTTAGAGGCCGAAGCATATTATCTTGTTCTTACAAGATAAAAAGGTTAAGAGATGAGCAGAGAATAAGAAGAATTGGTATTTACAAAAAAATGGAACTTTATTTTAAGAACATAAATTAAGGATACAAGATATAATATATTATATTAACTAATAAAAAAAAAAGATGAATGTTTGGGATATAAATAAATGATCAGTATATGTACACTCCAAATCCAATTATAATTTAGCTTAATTTCTCATTTGTATGCATTTTCATACATATGTAAATATTTTTAACTCGAATACATATATTTTCGTAATTTCATATCATCATTATATTTTTGATCGGGGGATAATTTAATTACTTAAATTATTAATTTTTTTACACTAAAAATGAGGATGTGACAATTCTTATTTGTCAAAAATTCAAATTTGACAATGAAGGTATTGATTCCAATAAAAATACCCTGTTTTTTATGAAAAGGAGGTTACGAAATAAGAGTAAAGAAGTTTAAAATTTCAATGTTATCAAAACTTCAATATTGAAAGGTCCAAAACTTAACTAGGAACCAATAATTACATAGGAATTTTAATTGTGAGGCAATTAAAAAAAACTTTCATTCAAATGTTAAAATTAGAAACAATATAAGAAATTAACAAATAATAGTTCTTATATTTGAAGATTATTATCAATAGCATGACAAATTTTACAATTCAAATTATAAATATTTTATTGTATTAAGTCATTTAGGATATATTTCAAAGGATTCATTACAAGTTAAACTTATGAACTCAACTATATTTAGATACTAAAAGTGAGATGAAATTATTGTATATATATATGCTTGAAATGATTATCAACATCTATTAATAAAATATTAACTAAATTTTAAATAAATTAAATTAAAATAAAGATATTATAATATATGAAGTTATTAGAGTGAGTATATACAATATATTATAAATTTTAATTTAAATAATGATAACATTTTTATAATTAAATTAATAGTTGATATTATTTTTTATTAGGATGAAAATGTATGATATAAAAATTTTAATCAAAATCAAATATTGTAACAATATATGCTAATTGTAATAATATATAATTATGATACAAAATTTTTTAGTTTATATTAAAATAAATAAATAAATTATATTTGTAAAACAATTGCATGTAATTTTTGATAAAAATGAAAATTAAGTGGTGAAAAATTAAGTATTAAGTACGATAAGTATTGAAGATTTTTAAATGTTGGATGTATAAGTTGTTTGATAAGATTAGTTGTTACAAGATTTGTAAAATTGATTAATTTGATATATGTAAAGGTTAATATGATTTTAGATTTATGTTATTATGTTTATTTAATGATTTAAAAGTATCCTTTTATTTTAAAATGTATATAATTTAATATGTTAACTTAGAAATAAATTATAATTTTTAACCTATCCTTTTGAATTAATTGAAAAAAATGTTTATTTAAATTATTTTATCAACTCTAACTTAATTTAATTAAATATTTAAAATATTATTTTAAATTAGGTAGATTTGAAAAAAAGAAGGTTTGTTTTTACCTAATATCCCTATTTTCTCCGAAGCAAACGGCCCAAGACTTTTCTTAAAGTTTGAAGTTTATTCCTCGTCCAATTTTCTTGGAGCTCAGGCATATGAGATGATAAAAAGCCATGCTGGTTCATAGCTCTGATGCGCATCCATTAGAAATTATCGGCCATGGGGAGGGGTAACAGAAGAGGCGGCAAAACTCACTATCTTGATGAAAGGTTGGCAAATAACCCTTCTCAACCTCAACGAGAAGAACGAAAAGAAGAGTTCATTACTGAATCCTCGTCTTCGTTTCCCTCAACTTCTAATCAGCAACAACGATTATGTCGAGCCCAATATCCCAAAACTCATCGAAATCTCATGTGGGTTTCACGTAACCGGGCATCCAAACAACGACTTATTGATAATTCTAAGCTGAATCCTGACGTGAGTTCTCAAATATCTGAAGAACGAACTTGCTCGAATGCTAAGGAAGCTGGTTTGAATTCAGAAATCGGTTCCGATATTAAAATTACGGAAGTCAATGTTCATGGATCAGACATACAGGAAAACGAGTGTAGAAACAAAGGCTATGAAGCAGAGGATGAAATGAATGATGTTGGAAGTTTATTGAAGAAGTTGCGCTTAGGTGATGAGGAGCCAGAGTTGTCTGAGGAACAGTTGATGATTAATGATCAACTGCAAGAGGATGAGGTAAGTGATATGATAATAGATTTTTTTTTTTTCACTCAAGAATGTTGGTTCAATTGACTTTAAATGTTTTTTTGTTTTTGCATTTATGAATTTGATATAAGTTAAATACCGGTATCTTAGAATTTGAAGTGCTTGAAGAGTGTACTTGGATTTTGTCTGAGCTCGTTGACTTCTTTGAAACAGTAAGCTTTCTTTAAGCGTATAATGGTGTATCTTAGATTTCTGAAACTTGAGTATCATAACAAAACCAATTTTAGTTTGATTTAATGGACAAGTTTTGGGGTGAAATTGGTTTCAATTTTGATTTAAAGCTTTATCTAATTATGCATCGTAGACAGCAAGTATTAGTGTTAGGCGGAATATAATTTTTGGTTTTAGATGTCGTGGTAAAAGAATAATCACTCTTTTAAGATGTCAACCTGGTGATTGCAACTACTCAAGTTAGATATGATAACATTTGATAGCACCTTATTTGCAATTTGATCTTCCCAGTGGTGAGGTTCCCTTGCTTTTGGCGGTTGGGATTCAATGTTTGACAGGGTATTTTCTTTATCATGAAGGGGGGAAAAGCATAATCAGTTAATTACAATATTTTGTTTTCAGAATTCAAACATAACAATGATGCATTGGTAACCGTTTTAATCTTTTGCCTTCCGTGCTTATGCACTTGTTCTAGAACATGTGTGCAGGGCAAAGTATTTCTGTGATGCTAAATGCATGAGTTGCTTATTTTGTCTGACTGTCTTTCATGTAATTAATCTGCTGATACCTTTCTAGTCTTTTTGAGCTGCTTTCAATTTTGCCATGTTTGACTACACACTTCTCCTCAGTTCTTATGAAAATATGGTTAGATATGATGCTTTAGATATTCCTTTATATACCTTTGTACATTTGTCTCATTTTTTTGTAACAATTTTGGGCTTATGTTACAGAAATCTGAGTTTGATCAAGATAATTTGTTCCACTTATGTAACGAAATGACTTTAATACTGAATTTAACCAGAAAAATCCATATAATACTGAACCTTGTTATTCTGGACCAGTGCGTAATTCTCATACACAGATTGAGTGATTTTCTTAAATTTGATGTTCATGATGAAAAACAATCATCAGAAAATGATTCATGTAACAAGGTCTTCAAAATTGTCCTTGTTATCACAGATCCCTCCATTCCTTGGTTGCTTTGTTGTGTATTTTCTTATCGTTAAATTTTCTGCAGTTGCTTGCTTTGGAGTCCATTTATGGAGATAATGTTTTCATTCTTGAAAAGCAAGGAGGCCTAAGATCTTTTCAGGTTAGGTTAGGTTAGGTTACTGTTTCAGCTTATAATTTGATTTTTTTTCATATGTGAAGAAATAAGTTCATACCTGTGATTTATTTTGCAGATTCACATCCATGTTGAAGTTCCTGGTGAACTTACCGTTACTGCAAAGTTTAATTCATTAGGCAGTCAGAAGGTGGAATGTGAAAGTGACTACTCATACTCATTTCGAGTTTGTTATCTTCCACCAATTGTGTTAGCCTGCTTATTACCTAAATCCTACCCAAGTCATCTGCAACCTTACTTCACTCTTTCTGTTCAATGGTTGGATTCCATCAGGATTTCCAATCTATGCTCCAAGATGGTCAAAATATGGAGAGAACAGACAGGAGTGGAAGTTATATATCAATGGGTTGAATGGCTGCAGACTTCTTCTCTTTCTTATCTTGGGGCTGATCAGGAGTTAACACTTGGTCCATATGGTATAAAACATTCTGAAGATATGCATGCAGTTTCTGGAATTGTCTCCCCTGATATTGATATTCCTTCATTGAAGAGCTATAATGATCAGCACTGCCATGAGATCTTTCTCCAGAATATGCATGAATGCCTCATCTGTTACAATGAATATGTTGGTAATGATTAGTTATAATCTAGTTGCTCAATCAAAAATAGGACCTCAGTTTAAATTATTTGCTCTGTTGATATACCTTCAAAATTTTGCTTCTTTTAGGTTCTTGTGTTTTATAACTATAACTGTGTGTGTCAGGTACATGGTTTTCCAATTCTTTATTTCTCTCTTCTTCCATAGGAACAGTTGTGGTTGCACTTACAACAGTGTTGACAATGTAGTAAGGTCGTATCAGGATGCTAATGTTTTTTTCCCAGCAAAAATTAGCCATCACTCATCTATGAGTGCTTGTGATTGAAGCCAGAAAACTTGCTTAATCTGCAACTTTGGCATTTCCAAATAATTCAATTATTCCATTATTAGGGCTTGACAGTGAAATTTGGATTAGGGCATTGGGACGGAAGGGTCTAAAAAACAATCACCAAAATTTAATATTATTTTCCTTTTCATTCAAGTGAAAAAAAGTGTATAGCAATCACCTGTTGATTGGATGTAACAGCTGTAACGGAAGGGTGACGCAAAAGTAATTTGATTACTCCATTATTAGGGTTTGGCTGTGAAATTTTGATTCGGCATTGGGTAGAAGGGTCTGAAAAACAATCACCAAAATTTAATTTTATTTTCCTTTTCATTCAAGTGAAAAACAAGTGTATAACAATCATCTGTCAATTGCATGTTACAGCTGTAATGCCTAGTGTTATTAGGTTGTTGTGGACTTCTTGCCTAAGAGACTTCCATTGTGATCTTTTATCTGCAAATAACAGACTAAGATCTTCATATCAACTTGATGATTCTAGAAAATGGTCAATTTTGTAAAATCCCAAGCATCAATCTTCAACCTAGTTTGCCTCTGTCTAATATTTTCTGCATAAAAGAATTGCAGATGCGGAAAACTTCAGACAAGTCAAATTTTTAGTTGAATATCATATTTCGAGTTTTCTTGCTTATAGTGGCCCAAAAGCATCACTATGGGACAATATTGGTGACTTTGTATTGTCGCTTAGACAAAATTTAGTGAAAGTGAGCTTGCAATTTCTGTCAGTTATCTAATTTAAATGATTGGGAATCCATTGTTCACAACTTTGCGAGGCTTACAGCAAGGGCATATTTACTTTTTGCCATCTCTGTTCATAGTTGATTTGTTGATACCATTGATTCTTACGTTGGAATACTTGTTTTTGTATTGTGTATATTTTGTGAATGGAAAATTTTGAAGGTATCATAATCGTCTATCTCTCAATTCTCTTCATCAACTATTTCCAACTTTTTGTTCATTTTTCTTAACAGGCAGTGACTTCATTAGGCTACCTTGCCAGCACTATTTTTGTCGCATATGCATGAAGACTTTTGCTGAGATGCATATAACAGAAGGCACAGTGAACAAGCTTCAATGCCCGGATGCAAAATGTGGGGGTATGGTCCCTCCTGATTTGTTAAAAAGATTGCTCGGTGATGAGGAATATGAACGTTGGGAGTCTTTAATGTTGCAAAAAACACTAGATTCCATGTCTGATGTTGTCTATTGCCCACGGTGTGAAACACCCTGCTTAGAAGATGATGGTCATGATGCACAGTGCTCTAAATGCTACTTTAGCTTCTGTACACTTTGCAGGGAGCGACGTCATGTAGGTGAAGAATGTTTAACACCAGAGCTGAAGCTCCGTATCTTGGAGGTAAATGTCGTTTCCTCATTTTGAGAAGTTAGCTCTTCCACTTTCTTTGGCATGTTGTTCATTTGGTCAGGAAATTTTGAAGGTATAATGAGTTTTAAGGTCCTTGAATCTTGTGGATTTTTGGCAGTAGGTCCTTAAATTTTTATTGGTCTTTAGCTAATGCACTATTTTTTAAGAAAGAATTTGCAATTCCCAACGTTGCAATTAGATTGGAAATCATGTTGCATGTCATATTGATCATATTCTTCTCTCGATTGGTTTACATATCAATTTAAATGGCTTAACAATTGAATATGCTCATATGAGCAAGTTTTGTACTGAACGCTCAGGAGTTGCTAAAAAACATGTTAAAATGGTAAGGACCTAATATCAAAACTGTTCGGGAACCAAATCTATGTTTTGCCAAGTTTTCAGACTGGGTTTGGGATGTTATTGCTGAAAACTTAAAGGGGACAAGGTAGATGGAAAAGATGAGGTTTGTCTGCTTGAGGGTGTTCTTACTTTTGTTTTGAAGTTTTGGATCTGGGAAGTTTGTCTAACATCAGTATAGGTTAGGGATACAGATGATCGAGGGCATGATGAAGAACTGGTTTAGGGCTTATTATGATTTATTTATTATGTTCATATGCTGACCACACTCTATCTGTCCCTAAATTCATAATTTTGGCTTTTCAAGAATAAGTTTGGCATGTTTATCCCTATCTGCTTGCAAGAGGATACGAGCCTGTTCCTTGTCATTTTCTTTTCAAAATTTCCATTTTTTTTTTTTTGCTTCAGACTGATTCAAATCCCAAAGGAAGATGATTATGTGTGTGTTACCGATTGAAAATGCAACACTTTGCTCAAAACATAAATTTCAATTAAACCTAAGAATTCTGCTCAGCTGAGATATTATAGGCATGGTTGGAGAACGGACCAAGCTACCACTTACAGCTAGCATGATGTAAAGGACACTCTCTTACAATTAGGCAACCACCTTTAGATCATTTCGTGAATTACATTAACACCTTTAAACCTTTCAAGTATTATCACCTTAATCCATAGGGTGCAGGTAGGGATTAATACACAAGCAATTATTTTGTGATGGGAAATACGCGAGTTATTTGGTTTTCATGTTTTATATTTGTCCTTCACAAAAGTACATAACTAGATCTCACTGATTGGATGCACACTGTTTGATCCTTTTAGAGGACTGATTGAAGAACTTCACAAAACGTATTAAGACGTTTTAGCTCTTTTAGGTTTACTCAAGTTATTTACCACAATCCCTCTAGAATAACTCATGGTTCATTATCCTCTAATGGCAATTTTGTTTGATCTACAGGAGCGCCAGAACTCATCTCAGCTCAAGGATAAGCAAAAGATCAGGGAGCGTGAGATGATCAACGAGCTTCTTAGTCTCAAGGAAATACATCGGGATGCTAAGCAATGTCCATCTTGTAAGATGGCAATATCAAGAACTGAAGGTTGCAACAAGATGGTCTGTAATAATTGTGGACGGTACTTCTGCTACAATGTAACCAAGCTATTGATGGATATGATCATTTCAGGTAAGTGATCAGCTTGAACCGTAGTCCCTCTTTTTTTTTGTTAAAAATTTTGCATTGCATGGATCATGTTGGGTTCATTCCTTAGATTATCATGCATTTACCAGCTCCATAATAGATTACATTGTGATTTATTCTGTTTTACATAAATAAAACTTGTGTTTTGGAGGGATGGAGGATGTCAACTGTTCCCGCAACAGGAAATTGAACAGTGGGAGTGGCAGATGAACGCACGTCAGATTGTAGCCCAGGCTCGTGTTGAGCTCTTTGCTGACCGTGCTCACTCGTGCCCCAATTGTGGTCAGATAAATGCAAAGGTTAGTGACTTGCTCGATGACTAGATTCTATTGAATGTATAATTGTTCAGGCTATGATGATTGCAGTCATCGGAAATTACATCTAAAAGCTTGTATACTGATATCTTCTCCATGAGCCTAAGCTGAATTTGATTATATAATCGTGGAGCATCATCAACTAACCTGGTGATTGATCATTTTGTATTGTTTTGATGCACAAACAGGTTGGCAATAATAATCACATCTATTGCTGGGCATGCCAGCAGCATTATTGTTACTTATGCAAGAAAATTGTGAGGCGTAGCGCAGAGCATTTCAGGCCGAAGGGTTGCAAGCAGCACACCCCTGGGTAAAACCCGATGCTTTTGAACATTGAAAAGCATTTATTTGACTTTAGGGTGAGGAGCTGTAGTAGAGAGTTGGATGGGGAAGCGTTTGCTGTGATTAATTGGTTAGTTGAATAACAAATAAAGGTGTTGGATAATTCCAACATCTAATCAATAAATATGTACTTAGTGCAGTTGTTCAGTCGAAAAGCCGCTATTTTTTTGCCCTCTGTGTTTACGATTCAGAAATGGATTTTCTTAGTTTTTGTTTTTTGGTTTTCTTCTAACATCACAGATGTATTGGTAACCATATTTCATGTTAATATAGTTGTTAGTGAATTCAATTAATAAAATTAAACAAATAATTCAAAAGTATTTTTAATCTCAAATAGCAACATCAAATATATAAGATTAGATTGAGCCTAACCCTAACATATATACAATGATGATGATCTATTGATTCACGACAATCGAATATCACCTTAATCATATCAGGAGGACCAAACACAATTCTAGCCAGTTATATTGTATATGATTTATCTTCCCAACCAATGTGTGCACACATTTGAAATTAATATTATGTTAATTACTATTTCAAATATAAAAACAATGCAATTTTTTCTTAGATTCATACGGTATCAAACCAACCACTAGGACATCTTTTCACTAATTTCTCTTATATCATGTTCAAGTGACCAAATCCCTTCACAACGAAGGAAATTCCTTTTGTTTTCCCTTTGCTATAAAAAATCAGATGGGACAAATGGTGTCACGCACCCTTCCATGCCTTGGAAGGAATAATCTTCCACTTGAGAAGGATCTCTTCATTGCAACAGGACCTGATAGTGCGCCAAGGAAACCTCCTTTTCTTCCATGGCTAGACTTGCAGCTGCTCATTTCCGGTGAAGATGCAGCTTCTCCTGACAAGCAATCTTCAGGATCATCGTCATTTATCGTCAGAATATCAGAAACTGAAGTACGACTTTGACATGGATGATCCATTGAAAATGATCTCCTGACATGTTGATTATACCTTTCATCTCTAATCTCAATTATGGTATCCCTCTCTTCCAAGCTTCGCAGTGGAATCTTGGTATCGCCATTACTATGCACGGCTTCATCTTCTGAAACGACCCTTTCCTCTTGTGAAACCGAAACATGTGCATTCGTTGTGGTGATACTTTCTGTTAACGGAGGCGGCTGCAATGGAGGAGTCGAAGAGCTTACGAAGACGATGTTAGCGCGACAGAGAGGGCAATTGGAGTGAGATTTAAGCCAGGTATCAATGCAAGAGACATGAAAAGCATGCCTACACTTGGGCAAAAGCCTGAGGTTTTCAGCTTCCTCAAACTGACTGAGACAAACAGGACAGTCTGTACCTTCAACCAGACCATCTCCTCTCTTGTACTTGCACATGGTGATAGATTTGATTAGAGCTTCATCTAACCCAGTTGTGGAAACCAGCCAAGGCTCATGTAGAGATGGGTTATGATTGTCCTCCATTTCTTCAATCTGGCTCTCTCTTCCTCCCAACGGTGGATCATTGTTTCTGTTTCCACAGTACTTTGAAATGATGGTATAGTAACTCACCAGAAGAAAAGCACTGACCAAAATGCCAATGATTGCAATGACAAGGGGGGAAAAAGTTGGGCCTGAAACATCTCCAGGGAATTCATCAAAAGAAGGAGGAGGAGGTGGGAAGATGATATAGCACCATTGCGGACATGACAGGCTGCAAAAACCTTGGGAACAGTCCTTGCCATTGACGTACGGAATCCATGTTATGGGTGATCCTAATGGTGCCATGATGATTGTTTGTTGTTGGTGGTGCTAGACCGGAAAGGTAATAAAAGATGTCATATAATCGGCATGCGAATGGAGGAAAAGCGGAAGGTGGCAGTTGCAGGGAATTGCTAGTGAAGAGAAATTCCGGAAAGAAATGGGATCAGACTCGAGGAAGAAAAAAGGGGTCACATAGAAAGCAGAGTTTGCTTGGTTTTGAGTGAGAGAAGAATTCTTTCTTTTTTACTTTATTTTCCTTCAATATTCTCTTATTTATTTATTTATTTATGCAGTTGTTTTTACATATTAAATGGTATTTGTTTTAAACCTCACAATTAATGATAAATCCAAATTGGCATCAATAATACTTAGAATTATATGTTTGAATAAATAAAAAAGTAAAATTAATTTTAAAATGATTCTACATATTTTTGTTTTGTGATTGAAAGGAGGGGGTGGCTTGTTGACTATGAAAAGGCGTGATGTTGGTTGGGTTCATTAAAGTAATTATGCCTTTATTATTCTCCAACCAAATTATAGTTGGGGAATTCCTCTTAAATACCCTAATCTTATCCACCCATAT
>CANYBF011293413.1:0-45089 GCA_948192965.1 Dalechampia spathulata | reverse complement strand
TTCCAGAATGAGGTAAAGATGCTGACGGAAATACGCCACAAGAACATTGTGAAGCTTCATGGATTCTGTTTACACAAAAGATCAATGTTTCTGGTTTATGAATACATGGAAAAGGGGAGTGTGTTTTGCATCCTGAGAAATGATGACGAAGCTGTGGAGTTGGATTGGAGTAAACGAATAAGCACCGTCAGAGGCATGGCACTTGCGTTATCTTATATGCATCATGATTGTTCCCCACCAATCGTTCACAGGGACATTTCAAGTAACAACATTCTGTTGAATACTGAAATGGAACCCTTTCTATCTGATTTTGGAACTGCCAGACTCCTGTATCCTGATTCCTCCAATCAAACTATTATGGCCGGCACCTATGGTTATATCGCACCAGGTCACCATTTTCTTCGAATATTCACAAATACTTGCATCATCCGTTTTTCGCTAGAAGTAATTTTGATGCCTTCTTTTTCACAAGATATGAAACCTGGAGCATATTCTCTATGCAGAATAAATGCCATTCAAAAAGAAAGTGGATTAATTTCTAATTTTTGCCGATGTTTTGTTTGTATACAGAATTTGCTTACACTATGCTTGTGACAGAAAAATCTGATGTTTATAGCTTTGGAGTGGTCGCATTGGAAATATTGATGGGAAAGCATCCAGGTGAGCTGCTGTCATCCCCATCATCAAGCCTTCAGAGTATAATGCTGAGTGAGGTATTGGATCCACGTTTGCCACCTCCGAGGAGTAAAAGTGACGTACAAGATGTAATTCATGTAGCAGCAATTGCATTTGCTTGTTTACATGCCAAACCAAAATCAAGACCCACAATGAAATTCATTTCCCAAGAATTTCTGTCTCGTAGAAGACCACCGGCCAGCCCTCTGCATTCAATTTCTGTGTCGGAGCTAAAGAACCAAACTTTTTATATTGAAACTGAATCTGAGCAGCACACTTCAAGCCACCAAGGTGAGTGCCATGTTGAAATGTCCAATTTGACCTCAAGGGAGCTTTATGATATTGATATATGAAGATGGGAGGGACACCATTTACTGTTCCTCCAAATTGGCTTTCCTTCTCATATTTCAAGAGTAATCGGTGCTTTTTACAATTTGATTCTCAGTCCAGCACTCATCATCATTCCTTGCCCGTCTGGAAAATAACTGTTGGTTTCTTTATATATTAACAATTTGAAATGAAAGATCTGGCGACTCCCAATCAGAAATTGTTTGTCCCTCATCAAATGTTACTGCTTCTTTTGTTTAAGAATGCCTACTGTACAAGTTCATACAATATTGTTGGCTCTTCACCCCCATATGATTAGAGATTTCTCATGTTCAACCGCAATATGTAGCATAGGCATACTCAAGTTTATTGATACATAACAACATATGACAAAAGAAACAGCATGAGCGGTATTAGCAACACTTGTTAATCTGTTGCTTGCGAAGATGGAAATACATATTCAAAGTGTTAAAAGCCAACACATTTGTTTCCAGGATCTGCATAGTTCAATAGAATGGTATTGAACTAAGATTGATGAACTCCTACCATCCCCAATTACTGAATGCCTCCGACAGCATTCCAGTTAAAAGGTATAAGAATTCGAATGAATTAAACAATCACTAAACCACAGAAGGCTCCCTACAAAAGTCAGTTAGCATAACAGGCCCGGCATCCTGAAATATACTACTAGTCGATATCAGAGACAATATCTTCAAGAGTCATTGAAAGGCCACAAGAGAATGTGAGAGTTGGTTTCATCTTGGGTACGATTGGAAGTTCAGCCTCACCATTAAGAATTTGAAGGACTCTTCTCATTGTAGGTCTCTCCGTGCTATCAGGGTTTGCACAGCTTAATCCTATTAGTAGCAGATTCTTCATTTCTTCCTCGTTGAACTCTCCGTTGAATCTTTTGTCGGCTGCTTCAATGATTTTTCCCTCAGCATACAGTCCCCATACCCAATCAACCAAATTCACCATCTCATTGCTTTCTGGGTCTCTCTCAATCGGCCTCATGCCACATGCCAATTCAAGCATCACCACACCATAACTGAAAACATCAGTCCTTTCGGTTGCTTTCCCGTAGTGAAGATACTCTGGAGCTAAATACCCCATCGTTCCAGCCGTCAGTGTAGAAACAGGACTTTTGTCATGATCCATTAACCTTGCCAGTCCAAAGTCACCAAGCCTGGCATTGAAATTAGCGTCCAACATTACATTGCTAGCCTTTATGTCCCTATGAATCACCTGCTGCTCGCATTCTTGGTGCAAATATGTCAATGCAGAAGCCAATCCGATGGCAATGTTTTTTCGATGAGACCAAGTCAACAATGTGCCATGTTGAGATTCTTGGTATAGCATCTTATCAAGGCTGCCATAAGGCATAAACTCGTAAACAAGCAGCAATTCATCCTTCTCAAAACACCAGCCTTGCAACTGAACCAAATTCTTATGCCTCAAGCGAGCAATAATCGACAATTCAGCAAGGAAATCAGCTTTACCTTCATGAGAATGCTTCGATCTCTTGACTGCTGCAATATTGCTGGTAGGGCCAACGTAAGCTTTATACACATTGCCAAACGAGCCTTTGCCTATTATTCTGCTTGGATGAAACCCTTTTGTTGCTGAACTGAGTTCTTTATAACCGTATTGCCTTGGCCCTGTGACTAGCTCTGCTTTCAGGCTTTTTACCCTCTTGATTTTCCGCCATTTTTTGATAGAAAAATACCCAAAAGCCACTAAGAACGCACAAAAGAAAGCAGGACCAGCAATCCCAAGACCCAAACCAAGTCTTCTGTCATGCTTATCCGCGGACTTTGAAATTGGAATTGATGGCGTAATTATCACAGAACTATCAGACACGTTATGAGGATTTTTAGGCCTAGCCGGAAGAAACCCGTAAGTTCTAAAGCTCCAGCTCTGAATCAAGTGAAGCTCGGTGCTTCCTTCTGTCGAGCCAGAAAACCCAATGTACATAAACTCGTTAAGATAGACAGAAAGATCGATGTCAACAGTCAATAAGGGCTTATCTGGCTTCAAAGTTGTATTGCCCAAATAAACTTTCAACACCCTGTATTCATTCTTGTACTCGATCCAAGCAGTAATGGGAACTCCACTTTTCAAGTCAATATCTTGAAAGATAGGATCAGCAGTCTTGACAGAATCAAGACTGTCAATATCTAACCCAACATGATTCTGATTTGGGTCATCAAAATGAGCATCAAGTCTAGTATCAAACTCAACAGCGATAAACCTATTCTTGGTTAATTGAGAAGAATTGACGAGACCCAAGAACCCACCTGGACTGCCAAGAGTTTGATTATCTTGAGAAAGAAAAAATGTCAAACCATCACCAAAAGAACTCGGATTAACATTGGTTATAGAAAAGGTGAATGTTGTTGAAAAAGAAGCAGTGACATTAGAATCGGAGTCAAAGAAAGGAACTGGGGAGTTGTATACGACAGTACCGGAGCTTGAAGAAGGGACAGTAACATCTCGTGTGAGACCAACAACACCATTTCTGAGATAGGAATCACCAAGAAGAGTGATGTTACGAAGATTGAAAGAAGAGAAATTAAAATTGACTTCACTGTTGGCTGATACAAGAAAAGGGTATTCTTCAAAATCCAAGAGAACGAAGTGGAAGAAGAAAAGAAGAAGCTTTCTTGACAATGGCATTGTATTCTTGCTTAATAACAGCAAACAGGTTTATTTCTGTTTCAAGGTATGTTTTTTCTTTCTTGCTAAAGGGTTAATGGTGATAAAGAAGACTAAACAGTAGAGTTCCTGAAGCAGAATTCAAGAAAGATTTTCCTTTTTTTTTTTTTTTTTGAACTATGAATTCAATAAAGAGTTGGTGGGAAAATGGGGTTCAAACAGTGGGAAGACATTAAAAAAAGAAAACCAAAAGGAGAAAAGAAAAGCGCAATATAACGGTTATCAAGAATCCAATCATGGGTTCATTCAAAAAATAAAAGGAAAAAATCTAATGGTGGTGATGTGAAACTTGGGAGTTGCTGATGATGGACTTGGTCAAAATTGACAATGAGATCGGTTGTGGGTCTCATTTCTTGTTCTGTTGAGGTATGAATATGAACATCATTTTCAAAACTGACCGTTTTAAGATGCTCTGAATGACAAGCATGTGACTTTTGGCTCTTGGATCATAATATCATGTGCTACTTCTTATGACCAACATCAGCATATACAATGCAGAGCAAATAAAGAATTATGGAGCTGAACTCCACGAGCTCTTATTTTTAAAAATTTTCCAGGAACTCAGTCTAACAATAAAAAATCATACTATGTTGAGTTTAATTTCTAATAGAAATATCATCAAAGAGTAACAGTTTTAATAAATATAGTATGAGTTCATTTAAAAGTTAAGAACAGATTTGGAGATGCAAAAGCAATGGACAAACAGAAAGATGAATTTTGAAATCTGGGTGATTCAGTAATGACACAGGCCATGTGAGTTTGGGTTCAAATTCACCAGTCCAATCAAATTAGATGCTACTACACGTCAGTTAGCCGTTAGACGAAGAATGAAAGCACCGCCCACCTTCCACTTCTCCCAAGAAATACCAAGCCCATAAATGGAACTTGGTTGATGGTAAATCTTAGCCGGCTAAAATGGCGCAACCCTGTGAAAACTGAAATTTTAAAAAAGAAAAAGAAAGAGAAAATAAAAAACGTAAGCATGACTCATGAAAGAATGCGTTTAACTTGTTACTGTACATCTAAGTGTTAAATATCTCAATCTCTACAACTTTTGTTGACGACTGGAACTCGCTCTCTGGATTTCTTTCCAGAACATGGCAATGTTAAAATTCAAGGAACCAGATGCGGAGTTGACAGGTAAGCTGCTTAAGGCCGACTTGTCTCGGCCATCGTCAGGAAAGATGGTGATGACCAGCTTTTTCACCTTCTTGCCTGGCAGATAAAATGCTCTCTGTCGCAAGCTAAGATTGAGATTGTTTAAGACCTTTGTATTTACATGCCTGTCACATTCTGCTCACTTCTGCTTCCCGTTTTTGACAGTACTCGGTAAGATTTCTGAATAATTCAAGAATCCTGAAGTTCACAAATCGTGCTCCTTTTTGTTATCTTGGTGTCAACAAATTTACCATGGCTGGCTATAGTTTGCCAAATCTGGCTGAACTTACCAGCGATCTGATCCAGACAGGACATCAGAAAACGTATTTACATGATGATGGCTTTACAATCTTCAGCTATCTATGTGCTAAAAGAAAACAGCACTTCATCGAATTATTGTCTTTCAAAATCTGTCACAGAAGAATAAACATTTCCAATTATTTCCAAGCTTTTAGGCCACACGAAACAAATAAAAACTTTCCTATCAATAAAACTTTTGACTAAATTTAGGAAATAGGAGAATCAATAGCACAACAATTAATAGCAGCAACTATGAACGGCATCAGTTTAATGAATCTTAGTTAGCGCCGACAGGAATTACTAACGCAGGTTCCCTTACTACAGAGATGGATCATTCCGAAAAGAATGAACCCTTTACATCTGAAAGAAACAATAAAAACCATGATAATAGAAACAAGAATAAAGGAAACAAACCTTTTTTTGAAAACAAATGGCTCTTGAACAAATAAATGAAGAGCCGAGACGAAACAAATATATCTTCCAAACTTTATTGTCATGCCCACTATTTCTGTTGAAGCCTTCTGGGCAAGAGAACTACAAAAGAAGAGTTGCATTTCATTCTAGAAATATAATAACAGAGCCATAACTATACACTACAAAGTACACCTACCTTCATCTATACTAGAAAAGCTTTCAGGAGGAAAAACCGACCCTGGATCTATTTTTTGTTGGGATGCAACAGCGATTGACAGATGATTTTTACTGTAAAAATTAGAAGAATTATTAAATAAATATATTAATACATGCAAAAGGGTGCTTGCTTCCCAGATGTAAATGTTTTCATTAAAAAATTGATTTTAGCACTCAATATAGTAGTGGAAAAAAACTTAAGATGAGAGCGACAAGGACTAATGAAGAAACGTGTGTGAACTACTACTGCACATGCACGTAATCTTTTATGCCAAAAGAAGCTGGAAAAACAACATTAATATCTTGCACTGTAGAAGAGAAATTTGAGTTGCACACCTGGCCCATGAAGGTATAAATTTATTGGGTTGTAAATCTTCGTCTTCATCATCTGAACCTTTATATGGAGAAATCTCATACGACTGTTCTTGTGTTATATTGGAAACTAAGCTGTCACTCTCACTTGCCTTGCGAGCTGAGCCTGTTACCTGCATAGTGTAGGCAGCCTGGGCATGAGTATTTGCACTCAAAGAATTAATGAGAACTTGCAGAAGAAAGAAAATGTCAAAATTCATAAGTAGTAGTTCCCTTTCCAAATATGGGTTGAAATCCCATGCAAATGTAGCAAGGAAAATGCTCCATAATACATTCCAGAACTGCCGCTGTCCGTTCTCCTCAGCGACAAGCAAGTCAAGAGAAATACTTTTTACATGCGAGATCCAATAGAAATTCCATTTCAAGACTCAAACTTAATATCATAATTCTAGTAAGCACTGTAAGTAAAATGGTATAAAAGCACTTGATATCAGAAGACAGACTTCTCTTTGCAGATGCAAAGGAAGCAATGGATTTGTAAATCACCTAAGTTGAACAAGGACTAAATTTTAAGTTGATAGTCTTTGACAAATAAAATTTGTGGACATATGAGAATTCTAATTAAAAGCATGCTGACAAAATTTCTACCTTTAAATTATCTCCCCAGTTACCCAAAGTCCTATGGTCTTCAGGAATGACACTTGAATTTATTTCGTCAGTTTCTGACAACTTGGTGGTCGTAGGTTCAGTCTGAGACACTGTTGGAAAATTGCTGCCCCCCTTTGTGATGTCTATCTCCTCATGCTTTTCAAATTTGGCCTTTGATTCCTTCTTTTCATGTGCCTTGTCATCCTAAAAATTGGACACCGAAAAATTTAAATATTCCAGAAACAAATACCACAAGGAACTTAGAATCATACAAGTGCTGCGCCTTTGATTTTTACCTCTCTCACTTCTTTCTCGGCATGCAACTTTTTGTCATGTGCTACCTGGTTTCTCTTAGCTTCCTCGACACGCATTCTCTTTCTTTCTTTTTCCTTTCTTTCTTCTTCTCTCTGTCTTTTCTTTGCTGCCATGTCAACCTCCTTTTTCTTCTGTTCTTCTTGATTTTTTTTCTCCAACTCGAACTTCCTCAAATTTTGTTCTTCTATTTTTGCTCGCTCTAGTTTCAAAGCTTCCTTCCTCATTTTTCGCTCATTCTCCTTCTTTAGTGCATTTCGCTTTGCAGCCTCAGCAGCCTCCAAGGCCTTCACTTTTATGTCCCTCTTTCCTATAATAAAGCATAAAATTTCAAAGATGAATATCAATTGATAATATATAAGACAAAGGAAAATCCACATGCTCGTTAACTATTTATACGGTTAAATAGCACTGTGATAATGCTTTCTTCAAGTCCCAACTTACAGGCATGTTCGGCCATCAAATCAACTTCAGTACTCATAATAGCCGAAACGAGAAGAAAAAGAACATCCAAAAGCTAAATCTTCATAGACAGATGATTATGGAGTAAATGTGAAAGGAAAACAAATCTTGAAGTACCTGTAATGACTGCAGGAGCTTGTTTTTGTTGCACAAGTGGGATAAAGGAAGTAATATTTGAGACAATATTATTAGGTTTAGAATGTTTTTCTAGCAGACTTGGTCCCCCATTTCTCAAACTATCTTTTCCAGATAATTTTGGCCTCTCAAATCTGCTATGGAGCAATTCACTGCCTCTTTTAATAACATTGCCTCCTAATGATATGTTATGGATCTTTTTGTCCTTACAGGTAAATTTTCTTTTATTGCTGTACATATGTCCCAGCATCGTTATGGCCCCGTCACAAGTGCCACTGAAGCTCACTTCGGTGTTTATAGAAGCAAGACTACCTCTATCGTCATGTACCTCAGCTTCGCAGACAGATGAAAGAGGATTTGAATTTTTTGTGATATCAGCAAGCGGTTCTCTTTTGACTGGGCTAGTCGCCAAACCTGCTCCAGTACCTTCCAGAAGTCTGTCAGAAACACCTTCTACAGTCTCATTTTCTTCACTGATGGAGGGAAGCTCGGAACCTGAACTCGCCCGTTTCCCAGAACTGCTAGAGTTTAGCGGAATTTCATCCAATAACTTCCCAACTGGAGCCGTACAGGGTTTTGTAATATCCCATGCAGATTGCACGTTAGAAAGTGGCAAGGAAATGGAATGAGACTTTCCATGAAAAGCATCGTGGTTCCCTTCGACCAAGGAACTGTGACTTGCACCAACTTGCTTACTTCCATCACCATTGATACTAAGACTGCTCCTCGGTTCAACATCTTCTAGAAGCCCATTTGGGATAGATTGATACAGATTTAGAGTATTCAGGCTACTTGATTTTTTAAGCCTCTCCAGAATACTATCAAAACCAAGTTCAAAATGGAGAATATCTAAATTGCTCAAATCAATTCCCTCATTCTCAGTGTATTTTTGTTTATTATCTGTTCCTGTAACAAAACCCTCAAACTCGGGCATACTCTGATCATTACCAATCGCAGACTGTCCAAGGGGAGAACCAGATGAACAACATGATAAATTGTCCTTCCTTTCAAAATGATATTGAGTTTCCTGCATTTCATCTTCAGTATAATTTTGAACCACTGCATCTTCCAAGTCTAACTCATCCTGAAGTCGAAATAACACATCGTTCTCTTCTGCAGTCTTCTCCCCTCCAACCTGGTTCTCATCTGCAGTCTTCTCACCTCCAACCTGGCTCTCCTCTGCATTTTCCTGTCTTGTCACTTCCATCCCACTGCTACCAGGACCTGCCACTTCAGCTTTCTCTGAAAAATCATGAGAAATTCCAGCCAGTCTTTCCGAATTTATGACTGAAGTTGCTACTTGTTGTTCAAGCATTAAAGATAAAGGAGCACTAGCTTCTCCATGTACGTCTTCCAAGCATATTTCGACCTAAACAATGGTATAATTTTCACAGACAGTATTGGACATCAGCAAACAAAATATTAGCCCAAGTAAAACAGCAAATCAAAGAGACTATTTCAAACAAACAGGAATTCCCATTAAATTTATAGCAAAGAGGAAACCAAAATAAAATTTGATGCAAGATTAACTTTTTCCACAAAAGCATATAATTTTTGCAGTTTCAATAACTAAAATTTAAGAGTGACATTTATAGGAAAAAGGTATCCTATAATATTAAATACTTTAACAGCCACTATGATTCATAGTACTGTCAAATCATGGACTAAAAGGAGTATTTTGGGCAAAACTCAAAACGATTGTTACGAATATGAAATAGGACGGAGACCATCTCATATTTATAATAGTGTCATTTTACTTCACATATACATATCTTTGCCTCATCACATTTTTTTATCATGCAAGATTCTCCAAAACTACCCACACTTGAGTGCAAATAGTGCATCGTCTTGGTCTATGGCCTTATATGCTGATTAGTTTTCACACGCTTTGCATGTTGAATTTTCCAACCACTTAGCATTAAGTTCTATTTTTCCAAGGAAGAATCATGTCATAAATATACAAAAGCATGTAGCATCACAGATACAAGAAAAAACAAACATGATTCTTTTTGCATTCTATTCCGTGTTGTACTTCAAGATCTAGATAACCAAGAGAACAATATCAATTTGTTGATGGTATCTTTGAGCATATTTGACATTTTGAAAGGCTACCTTTTGACAGTTGACCTGATATAAACAAAACTACCTAGTTCCAGAAGCTGCACTCGGAAAAGACATACCATATCAACTTGCTGCTTAGATGACGAAGCCTCAGATTCCTCAATTTTTCTGCGATCCACTACCGGATGCAGCATGTCATCAATTAGGCTTTTGACAACATCTGACTGCATTATATCTCCCTTCTGAAATACATAACATAGTTCAGATTTTCAGGTTTGATTCAGACTCTCACAGGGAATTCACATACAGACATCTACTAAAGGATCTAAATTCATGCTTACATGATCTGTGTGCATTGGCTGATATGGCTTCATCTTCAAGATAGGAGAAGTAGAAAGGGCATTAGTAGTTTGAGCCTCAATCTTTATTTGCTCATGCTGAGGTAAAGAGGCCATTAGAAAAGATTCTGCTTTTTGATTTAGAGAAACAGACGAGTTCGTTTGCTCCTGCACCGAGTTAATGGTACTTCCATCTACCAAAACAATACCATCCTTCGTTTGACCTTCAAATGCATCCCCCCAGAACTCCCTAGAAAATTCATGCGCCTCCTTTACTGGCATCTCCATGGCTAGGTTAACCTTTTCATAGTAACCAACAGGCGTCATATTCTGCGGTACATCTCTAGAGTGCAGCGAGGTCGAAAGCCATTTCTCTGTGTCTTCTTGTTTATTCTCTAATGCAGGATCATGAGCTTCAAGCGAAATGTTATCCACCACATCATCAAAATCAAGTTTCTTGAAATTCACATGCATGTCACATTCACCAAGTGGCCTGGATTCGAAGACTTCCACCCGGCAACAAGGACCAAATAACTTCCATTTAGTATCAGCTAATCTAGCACTATCTGTATCAGTTTCAGGTAAGATTTTTTCAGTACATGGCAGGACATTTATTTGAGAACTGGACAGAACTTGATGGATAATTTCTGCATCCTGAGCCAAATGTGATGGTTGAGGTGATTGTAAAGATGTGCCAAGGGAGCATATAAGCATACCATGACCATCCTTGACAATATTAAGAGATTCTTCCACTTTTGAGAGCCCGTTATCGAGTTTCTCAATGGAAGAAGAACTTGTTATTCTACCGCAATAAGCATAACTTCCAGAGTTAATATTCTGGCAACCACTAACTTTTTCTTTCACCCCACCATTTTGGCAAGAAACCTCTAATGGCTTAACGGATTCAGCATCTTCATGAACATGCTGCTTTAGTTCCTCGCTATTACCACAAGGGTCAAAGCAGTCCAAATATTTACTCACACCATTAGATTGTTGGCCAGAATTTCTGGATCTTGTTGTGTCGCCTCCCTTTTCAATTATCTCTTCATCGCTTGTTTTTGCTTTCCTCGATCTACAGCTTTCATTAGAAACAACAGATGAAGACTTCGTTAATCTCATCAACTCACTAGCTCTACTATGCTGCTCATCTGATACATAATCGAGAGATTTCTCAAGTTCCTCAGCATGAGGTACAGGACTAACAGCTCTTGTAACCGCATGAGAGATGCTATCGGGTTCATCATCCCTCAAATCAGCCATATTTGCTTTTTCTTCCACACAGTTTTCCTTAGCAGGAACAGAAGGATCAACCAATTCTGTCGACTCATTGAAAGCATTGGTCTGTTCTGACAAGTCTTTTGCACAGTTAATAGCATCTTCCATGGTCAGTTGTGAAGAATCACCATCATTCACACTCTCATTCGCAAACCTGGACCATCGCATAGAACTTCCGGTTGCAAGAATTCTGCCTTTATGAGTATCAACATTCTTCTCCTTGCTCCTGATTTCACCAATTTCTGCTTCTTCCTGATCAAAACCTCTATTATCTGTATCAACGGCTTTAACCAACTCAAATTCATCAACATGGTCAAATTCTATAGAACTAATCCCACACGCTATTCCTTGACTAGTATAACCACCAGTATTTTCATCAAGTGAATTCGATTTACTTGCTTTGTTACTATTTCGAAGCTGCAAAGCCCTTTGCCTACACTTCGATCTTTGAATTTTGGCCAATGCAAAACCATGATCAGTGCAATCACCCAGTATCCTTTCATCTCCACAATCTGGTGGAGACGTAACACTCGGATCCAACCCAGGAACATCATCATGGGTATCATTTAACGTTCTTGCATTTCCATAATCTGGTGGAGATCTAACATGAGGGTCCGATTCAGCAACACTGTTGATTGTAAACCGCGTATTATCATCATCGCAAAATTTAGGACAAACAGGCGACCTATCACCTGCATATGTCCCATTATTAGAAGCGTGCACTTCCGTACAAGAAGTTGAAGGTAAATCATTATTTTCAGCAGAAACAATGTGGTTCTGGTAGATAGAGTAGTGACTATTAGAGTAAGGGTCCAGCGGCCGAGAACGCGGAAGTAGCAGTCCTGAAATAAGCTCCTCTTTTTTCAATTCTGTGAACAAAACAGAAAATTGAGGTGAACACGATAGAGATCTATATTAACGGCTTTCAAACTTTTAAAACCAAAAACCTCTGCACCATGTCTCCTGATTTTGAAGCAAAAGGTAAAATAATAATCTCCCACAGGAGATAGAACTCTGAATTCTAAGTCGACAGGAATAAATAAATCCCAGAGGAATATGACATGAAACTAAGAACAGAAAACCGCAACCTAATCAGCAAATTAGATAGCATTTTTGCTTAGAAACACAAGTTATTACAAAATGAGATGGTTCAGTTGACGAATTGAATTAAAAGAAACTGGAGAAAGAGAAAGAGAGAGGTACCTTTAGGATGGGAGGAAAAGGGAGGGAAAGAAGGGGGAAAAAGGGAGAGAGGAGGAGGAATTCCGTCAAGAAGACAAATAGAAGCGAGATGGTGGTCAAACAGTTGGATTTGGTTGCCGATTTGTTGGATGATTCTCTTCTTGCTCTCAAAGATCTGCACCAACAGCTTCTCTGTTGTAGTCATCGTGTGGGGTTTTGGAGAATTAAATCGTTGGATCGGACGAGCGAGTAGTCAAGAGACAGGGAGGTTCTTTAATCCACAGAAAGCAAATGTGCGCAGGTGTTGCTGCTCTGTGTCTGTAATGCGTCCAAGAGAAAGAAGAGATTGAACTGCAGATTCGGCGCGGATCAAAATTTAAATTTGAATATTTCTTATATATCAAATTTCGGATTTAATCCATATCCACCATACATATAAAATTATTGATAGCATAAATAATTTTATTATTATGATATTCTTATAAACACGTGGCAATAATTTTAATATAGCTTTGACAGCAATCCTTGATAATTACTGGTCATATAGCTTTGTATTCAGCATATATTTTAATTTAATTTTAATAAATATTAAATAATGTTAACTTTTTAAATTTATTATTTATTATTTTTATGTTAGACATTAAAAGGTAATTTCAAAAGATTAATAAGATATTCATCCAAAAATAATTAATATTTTTAATTAGAAAGTAAATTTTTAAAAGGATAAAGATTATGTACAAAACAAATGATAATAATAAGTGATTAAAAAGGTAACTAACAAAATTTACATTATTATTTATAAATTTTATAAAAAAATTAAAATTTTGGATAAAATTATAAAATTTTTAAATCAAAATTATTACTTGCATGAGGCTAACTTGTTTACAAAAATATATATAAAAAAAACACATTAGCTAAGTAATTTTATCTAAACATATGGATTAGATAAAATTATGATTAATTATAAGTTAATATTAATTCAATCGATTAAGGATTTATCAATTTAATATTGATTGGTAATTATTTTAATTAATGACGGATTATTAAAATAATTATTATTTATATATATTACAATCTAAATTTTCATATTTTTCATGTGTTATTTTAAAATGTATAAAATAATTATAAAATAAAAGTTGTCAAAAACAAAATCAGTCCATTTCTTTCGTATTTGACGGAGTATTTTTCAATTTGAATTTTACTAAACAAAATATTTATTCATTCGTATCATTTTACTAATTTTTATAATAATATACAATTAATATAATAACTTAAAATTCTAATATTAAATCTATTTATTATCAGAAACATCACGTGGTTATTAACATCCCCCACTAACATTATTTTTTAAATATTTTCTTTCAAACAAGCATCTTCCGTCACCTGCATTTTGATGTTTGGATTCCCTCCTCCTCCTCCCATCTTATCAGAACCACCGCCTCCGTCGCTCAAAGCCTTTGCATGCCGATATCCCTTCTCGACTAACTCATCTCTCGTCCTTTTTTTGCCCCTCACTTTTCAAGGGTTTTAGTGTTTTTTTCTTCTCTGTTCTACCTCCGATTGTAGTTTTCAAATAAAACCGAATCATCAATTCACCCGCTTGTTTGCATCCCGCCTCTTCACGTATTTGGATTTCACAATTTGCGTGATTTCCATCTGTCGCTTTGGTTTCAAGTATTTCACTTACTGACAGGTATTGTTTAATTTCACTCTTATCTGTTTTTCATTTCGTTGTCCTAATTAATCCATCATTCGATTATGATCTCCATCTTTTTTTTTTAAGCTGTTTTTCCTTCTTCCTCTTCGGTTACTGACATATTACAGTGTATATGGATGTTTTTAACTGCCGTTGACTGCATGCTTATAATTGCACTTCGTGTATTGCCACTGTTTTGTTTTTAATACAATATAGATATTGTGCTTTTGTTAAAATTGTCTTTAAGAACTAATCATTGTCGATTTTCTCTCTTTAGGTATTCATATACTGGATTTCGAATTGCCAATGAACAAATTATCCTTTGGACCCATTTCTTCTAAGTAAATTGGCTGTTACCTTTTCTTTTTTTTCTCATTTCTGTTCCATACTGAAATTTTGATCATCTGGTCATTGTTCTGAATAATCATATAATTATTTTTGATTAATTATAAAGCAGCATCGATGATGGTGATCACAAGATAAATGTAGTTCTTGTAGCTACTGGTAGTTTCAATCCTCCAACTTTTATGCATTTGCGTATGTTTGGTGAGTTCTTCAATTCGTGTATGTTCTAAAACAGTAAGTTCAACTTATGGCTTCCTGATTGATTAAAGTTTGACTTATAAACTTACTGTTGGACTTCGATGGCTTCCAATGTGATGATTAGAGCTAGCACGTGATGCGCTGCAATCAGAAGGTTATCGGGTTATTGCAGCTTATATGTCCCCTGTTAGTGATGCATATAAGAAACAGGTATGCATGAATGATTAAGATAAGAGTTGAATCTGAATATATCATTCTTATGCATATTTCATACTTTTTTATTTATCAATAAGAAATGACTAAACGCAGAATTGATTCTTGTTCTTGGTTGTTTTAGGGCCTTGTATCCGGTGAACATCGCTTGCAAATGTGTAATTTAGCATGCAAAAGCTCTGATTTCATAATGGTTGATCCGTGGGAGGTGCATTAAGCTCTGGTTTCTAAGCTTGAATCTGAAAATTCCTTCAAATTATCTCATTTTGCATTGTTATTCTTCATTATTTTGATTCATTTGGTGCTTGTTGTTGCTCTTCATTTTAACACGTTAACGCTGTTAAATTTGTTTAATAACATTCACCATTTCTTATAGGCAAACCAAAGTACTTACCAGCGTACTTTGACCATCTTGAAAAGAATTGAGGGCTTTTTTATTGATAGACAGATACCAAGGGGTAAGATTGAACTATTTAGTTGTATCTAAAGAAGGATTAACGCTTGATCTAAGGATTACATGTGGGCTGTTACTTGTGATTGTGAAATTGAGGGTGATTTTAATGGATCCTATCCATTGTTCCATGTAGGATCTCTCAGGGTAATGCTTGTTTGTGGTTCTGACTTAATTGAATCTTTTAGCACCCCTGGAGTTTGGATTCCCGATCAGGTATACACTTGTTCCAGCTTTTTTCTTAATGTTATATGTGCCAAAAGGCCAAGTTGTGGGGTTCATTCATTAACATTGCCTGGCCATTTTGGTATCATGGATATCTGATTTTGATGCCTGTTTAACCCTACTTGCCATCAGAGATCATGATATGCTGTATGTTGTCCTAGATCTTTCAATAGCAAAAGTTTCATTCGCCATAGTGATATTCAGTGCCAAGTATCATGGTCACTTCAAATATCCATTGATAGATTTCACTGATTGCAGGTGAGGACTATATGCAGAGATTATGGCGTGGTTTGCATTCACAGAGAAGGGCAAGATATTGAAAAAATCATATCTAAGGATGAAATTTTAAATGAAAACAAGGTGAGGAATACCAACATTGAGCGTGCTTCCGAGATATCAGTATGCATGTTAGTGTATAGTTCTAATTTTAATTTTAATTTTTCATCATTCAAACAACGTTTCAACAAAGATTTTCAATCACGTCTCACATACTTGTGTTGTGAAGCCATTGTCAAAGTTCTTAGTGATGGATGAAAATGTTGATTTTTTAAAATTGGCTTCGGGTCAAGTTTGAAGACGAATCATAGTATTCTTTTGAATCTGAGCATAGTGTTTCTAGCTGCTTATAACACGGAAGTTTGAATGGTTGAAAAAAATGACATGCTTGGACCTTTTCTTGGCTTTCGTTGTTAAACGAATGGCATCTTAACATACGGTTGTGATCACATAGATCTGAATCTAACATATGTCAGCTCCCTCTATTCGATGTTCTTGCAGGGTAACATCAAGATAGTGGACGAACTAGTACCAAATTCGATCAGTTCAACAAGAATCAGGTGGGTATAGTCATTTGATTTATCTGCGGAAAATAGAAAACTTAACATCTCATTTACATTAGTAAAATGGTTCTCTTTTGTTCCTACATAATCTTCAGGGGATGCATTTCAAAAGGGCTGTCGATAAAGTATTTGACTGTAGACGGTGTCATCGACTACATTAAAGAACAAAGATTGTATTTGAACTCTAATAAGAAATGATAATCTCTGAATCATCACATATTAGAATCATGCATTTCAATTGTTCCATCTCTTTGAAATTCGTCAAAAGGGAGAAAGCAATGTTTGATTTAACACGATAAATAGATAAATAATTATTTGTAACGGCTGAGGCCGATGTTTTTGATTGTACCTGTTCATCATGCCATAATAAAAAAACATGATTTGTCTTATATATTGTTCATCATGATAGGATCTTGCTTTCATCTTTATCTTGGGAGTGTTTTCTTGATCCACGAATGTCCAATTAACTTGGCTTTCAGCCATGCATTCTCGCAAGGTGGGTTGTATGCTCAATTTTATAAGCAAGCAATAAAAATGAGATTTTTAAATAAATACGAAAATCTCAACAATAGAAAATATTATTTTTAAATATCGAATACATCTATTACAATTAACTGGAAACATAAATTGATAATAATAAGAGACGTTTCAAAGCTCAAACTGAAGAAATGGTTGTTGAGAAGATAAGTAGATAAGCCACCGGAACCGTCCCTGTAACACCCACCATTCTTCATACCAGAATCAAACGCTCCATGCGGTGGTGTAGGAGCAATCGGAAAAATTGCAGGCAGAAATTGGGGTATCCCTAAAAATTCGTGATCCACAACCCCAGCGTTACTACTATTAGCCGCTACGAGGCTTCCGTTGGTTCGGCAGCGTTGATTACATGGGGATCTGTGGGGCTATACAACGCAGAAGAATATAACGAAAACCAAGTCTCGTAGGAAAATAATATCAAAAGAAAGAAGTAAATAATAAATTAATCATGATAAATAATGTTCCATGACATTAATAAATTATTTTGTTAAATGATTATTGTATAATTAGATTTTAATCATTCATTTAAAATTAAAATTAAAGAATAAATAATAATCAATTTAAAAACTTGAGAGATAATTTATATTAAAATGAATTTTTTAATATATGTCATTCAATTTCATAATTTAAATCCAAAATTTGTAATTAGAGGAAAGTGATGAAGGATAAAAGGGAAGATGAAGGTGAATTTTTGTATTTGAGAAAATATCCCACATCGCTACTTGAGAACGAAAAGCGAAAGAGTGGAGACTATAAATGAGAAGCTGAAGGCAACTTTGATCCATACTTACCTGGACGGGGTCAATGGGTGATCAAAAAGGCCTATGGCCTAGGTTAGTGACCTCCATTGCACTTGGGAGGGGTGCTGGCCTAAGGTCTCCCCAAAGTGGGAGAGCCTACGTCATAATTTGTGGCAGTGGGGGCCTGCGTTCGCGCGGCCCCTGTCAATCCGAGTCGTAAAATTCTGAGGGTTTTGCTATTTGTAGCAATCACTTCTAACTGGTCTAATCATGCCTTCAAAAAGCTAATGGTTAGTCATAACTGATTGCCAGAGCCGAAAAACCTAACTGAAAGCTGGATTTGAATTCGATTCCATCTACAGAATTTAAATTCGGTAGATGTGATAATGGTTCTGCTAAGAAGTTGAATAACATGAAGCGTAATGTGAATTCTAGAAGTGATATGTGAAGATATCAACACCTAGAAGCAGTTGTAGAAACGAGCAATTACACTTGAAGTTCGGTTCTCCATTTCCCACCCTGGAGAATCCCTGACACATCAACTACTTTGTTTTTCCTTCCCTGAATATGAACTACAGAAATTAACGCTTTCAACATATAAAAAAATTGTCATGGAACTGAGTTGATCCAGCCGAAGAAATTTTCCCACTTGCCTACTGCAGCTTCCAGGCGACTGAGTGTAATATCTAACAAAATTCATTCAGTCACCAGAAGCTACAAAATAAACGTTGGTTTATGTGCATATATTATATATAATTATATACATATAAAACCGGATATAAGTCAATCTTATGCACTAGAATCTAGATTTACGCTTCCGACTATTTGACCTTGATCGCTTTCGCGATGTCTGCAAACCGTTCATATTTTCTTTTAGCTTTTTCACGTCCCCATTGCTGAAACCATCAGGTTCAAATGCTTTGATGTTGGTTACAATGGCATGGAAGGAGACTTCGCTTTTGGGGGCTAAGCTGGTCTTTCTTTCAACCATTGCATTCTGACCACAACTGAAGTCTTGAATTGCCTTCTCTCTCAGATTTTGTATCACAGTCTCCCTTTCATGCTTAAAACCATTGTTCACAACCTGCACATCAACAGGGTACGATTTTCTCAAGTTTCTATTAGCAGCCATGCAGCCAATGATCTGCAAGTAATTTGAATTTACAAAAAATGGGATTTTTCATCTGCCTAATCAATGGAGAGTGTATGAAGTCACCTCATCTATATAAAGACTACCTGAATGGATAAGTGAAATTGACTTAGTTGTCTTCTCACCTTAAAACTAAAAGGGACTTTGATTTGGGTGCATAGACAACCACAACCATTACTCAAGTTGAGTTTTAAGAAAATCTCAAATGTTTCTGCTGTCACAGTTCTCCTGATGCAAATAAATAAGAAACCGTAAGGAGAAATTATCTGAAACAGAAGAATAACCAATAAACACAATGGTCAATCGATGCTACAAGTCCATATGCTGAGACTAAAGTAACGCTGCTAAGACATTATATTTTCATTTGCATATGTACATAAACATCAGATCGCCAGATGCCTGGTACATGAGAATAAAAGATTTGGAATTAGAGAAAGATTTGGAATAAGAGCTCTCGTTCAAACTCTTAAATGCTTGTTAAGCTTAAAATGGAGAAGTAAAAGCTAAATTTGGAGAAAAAGGCATCCTTACCAAATTTTACGTGATCTCCACTCTTAGAAACCAAAAAGCTTAAATGTTAAGGTTCAAGAATGAGATAGGATTACACAAACCTTTTCAAGTTAAATGGCTGCTCATGCAGAATTGCTGCTTTGTACTTTTGTGTGTCTGAGAAGGTAACCTAAGTGAAGCATGAACATCATAAGAAAATGACATGATATGGTAACATATCAACCATACTTAAAATTGATGCAATAGTTTGCCAAAAGTGGCTTATTCTAAATGATTAAACAAAAAGAACAAGAAATTCACCTCAATGGATTTTATGAAAGGTAAAGTAGCTTTTCCAGCATGTACGCTTGCCACTCGAAGTGTCCAATTCACAAATCTTTTATCTGTCACGTAGATGGATTACATCAAAGTAAATGTTTCATGCAGGACCTCTAGAAAGAAACTTGAATGATCATGTTGATGAAAACTTGGTGAAGTGTAAGAAAAGAGAAGTCTTTAATACTTCATTTCTAATAAAATCAAGAACAATTAAGCATGGATACCATGAATATAGTAAACTCATACAGCACGAACTAGAAACTATTCTAAGAACCCAAACTACAAGTTTGACACTAGAAGTTGGAGGGTCCAACGAAAGATTGAAGCATTAAGCTTGAAGCATGCATTGTTCCGTATACCATGGGAAAAAGCGGTACAATATACACTACACAGAATGATACCTGCACTCAAAGATTGAGCTATTAGGATCTGGAGAAGATCAATCCTGACAAAAGGAGGAATCCGCATGCTAAGGAAATCCATGACTCCTGCCATTACCTGCTTTTGTTCAAATTATAAATTACACATCAGAATGTAATTGTATGGCTAATAGGGAAAAGATATTCCCGTTCTATGCATGTACATGCCGATAAACTTGAACAATGATGAATGAAATATTATTCCCTCAGTCCCAAATTAACAGGCACACGTTCAATTTCACAAGAGTTCAAAAAAAATTAGTCATTTTACTTGGAATGGTAAATTTAAATGTAATTAGGATAACCAAAAAGGAAAGAGTGCTTATCAATTTGGAACGAATGGAGTATAGTATAAAATGTTTAGTATATGCAAAAATGCTAATGGTTACCCATAGCCAGTGCAAGTAACTCTAGACTAAATGAAAACAAGGGGAGGAAAAGGGAGAACTATAGATGGAAGAGGGAAGAAATGATTTTAAAATACAAAAGGAGAAAATCAAACCTTATCCACAAACCCATGGATTACCAAGCTAGCTTTCTTGTCCTTTGGTGTTTTCTGTAAAGTTGAATGGATCAATCATAATCACATAAGTGAAAGATGCCATCCGAACATAAAATTAAAAAACAGAAATTGCTTAACCAATCATGCACAGATAGTGTCTTGATTCTTCAATGTAACAACAGACACACATGTGCACACATTGAACTGAGATAAATTATAATCATAAAAGTAGGGTCAAGGAGTGATCAGTAAGTGAATTCTATATGTTACCTTGACTAACAACAAAATCACAAACAATTTTATTAAAGCCAAACATTTTCAATCTCCAACTACACTTCCAATTTACAAACAGAATAGCAAGAATCAGACAGAATTTGAGCTTTAAATGCACTTTCTACGAAACCATGAGCAAAGTGAATTCAGAGACATGGAGGGAAATACCTGCAGATTCACAATTACAATCTTTCCACCACCTCGGAGACATTTCAATGGTAGGTTACATGCAGGAGTTATCTGCAAACTGTAAATAGTGGTCATGTCAGAACCCTGAAAGAAAAAGATACGTGAAACTGGCAAGGTAATAATAAATCTGCTCTCATGGCATCAGAAACGTTTGCAACTTTCACATGACACTTTACTCATTGGCAGCTGGAAATAATTATAATACTCATAAGATTGGTTTTAACTGAACCTATTTATTGCCTCCTTAGTACCACAGGTCCATATTAATGATTTGCACAGTTTCTTTCTTAATTTACAGAAAATACAACTCCAAAGGTGTGGCCCCAAGGTGTCCAGGAGGTATAGTTATGACTAAAATGGTTAATTATATTAATGGAAATTTGCACACTGTTCAAATACAAAACCAGAGTAAATTTCCAGAGGTTTTGGAAACAAAAGATTGTTCTAAGTCAAAAATGTTAGATTCAACTAGCAAACCCTTGTTACCTTGTCCCTAGGCATAATACAAGATCACCCATTCTGCAGTGCTTCTCAGCTGGAAGCATCTCTTTTGAGGGCAATGCATCCTGCAGGGACAGGGAGAATCTCAAGACCAATCAATTCTATTTGAACTTAGACAGCAATGTAAAATCAGGCCACCAAAATCAACAACTCTCTAGGTTTTTCAGTACTAAAGCATTATATTGCACTTCATTTTGTGATTGATGACAATGCTTAGGGTAGTAACAAGTCAATGCTTTTTCATATCTTCTTTCTATATGAGCATCAAACAATAGGTTTTTCTCAATTTCACATTTATGCTGTAGTTGACCCTAACTTGCTGAAACATTAATTGGCTAAATTGTGTCCCTCATGATTTCCCATTGATCTAAAAACTATTAGAAATATTCTTGCAAATTTGTCGATGCTTCCTTTTAAAATAAGCATACTCTATTAACAGAACTAGCTTAATATAAGATTCAAATGGATTTATTTGTGATGCCAACAGGTCATTTTTAGCCCATTAATTTCTCAAGCCTTTACATATAGGAACGAACTATTAAACAATCATAGTTGGCAATATTCCCATTGCTAGTACAGAGCTGTACATGAGAACCAATTGTATTATTCATTTTGCTCTATTTATTGGATATATAGGATCGAAATAAAAAAATTTTATCAACAATCCAAAATTCATGCAATGATATTCTATCTATTAGAATACTAACAATAAAAATATTTCTGAGTTCATCTCATCCTTTAATAGTTCCAATATTTCTTTTACAACCAAATAAATAGAAAAATACCTCCCAGTCAAGAACTGTATCTTTTAGTTTTGCTCCACATTTGGCATCAGAGCACCGGCGTGATGTCTCTTTCAATCCAATGGTTTCCACCTCAAAATCCCGGAAATACCTTCACAAGTTTGATAGCAATTATCAGATATTGCACAAGACACAGTTCCCTGATTGAAAGCAAACGATAGGGAAATAGATAGATACTTAAAAGTAAACATTCCACACTGGTTATAGCAACTACACCAATAGATAGAAGATTACAGATAATAACAACAACAGAGAATGAAGTATAGATCATTTCTTACTCAGCTCCGCATGAAGCACAAGTTTCCATGAAGGAGTTCCCATGCAACTCTGCAAGTTTCTCCCTTGGTATTCCAGACCGTAGATGGAGACCATCAACATTCTAGAACAAAAATGAAATTGGCAAAGAGAATCAGGAAATCTGAGCAAGCATGATAGCAATTCATTTATGGATGACAGTTCAAGAAATTGGCAAAGACAATCAGGAAATCTGAATAAGCATGACAGTAATTCATTTGTGGATGACAGTACAAAGAAATTGGCAAACAGTAAGCTACACAGCACAAAACCAAAAAATGGATAAATTAAGTCTTACCTGACTGATAATAAATTTTAAAATACCAGCCTTCTCAAGCTCAACCAAAGCCATATGAGTCATGCTTGGCATTGCTCGATGAAATGGCAGAGATGCTTCAGGTATAGGTTTGCCCTCACGCTGCATTCAACCAAAGTTAAAGTACCACCCAATGAAAATCAGATGTGATAGACCAGCATACAAAGCACCATACAACACAAGTGTTTAGCAGACAAATTATTTTACTTTACAACTCAATTCAACTAAGCCTTCATCTCAAATAAACCGGGATTGATTATATGAACTCTCATTCTCCTCAGCATGGTTTTGATTGACAATTTTCCACATTTAAGGTGACTAAATCCGATTAAATCTTCTCCAAGTGAATTTAGGTTAACATCCATCTTTCCTTCTTTCACTTAAAAGCAATGTCATCCACTTTATTCAACAACAATTAAAACAAGGGTGAGCCATCCACAAATGACTCAATTGCCTTGCAGAATCATTTTACAAAATTCAAACAAAATGAGACTTCAATTAAGATCCAAACTCTTCTCCACATTTTAAGCAGGCAGTGTTTGCTCCTTTTGTTAATCGATAAAGGCAATATTAGTAAACTTACTCTCTCATACTTTTATTTTCAGTAAAAAATAGCACAATAATTCCTTTGTAAAATTTATATTCTTATTAAAACCTTGTTCTAAGATGACCAAGTGGTTAAGCCATGTCCCTTTATACCTAACAAGTAACTCCATTAGAAGAGAAAAATAAGCTATAAATGCAAAACAGTGGAATAACAAGTTTCAAATATGCCTGAATGGAATATTTGAAACTTGTTATTCGGTTGTTTTGCATTTATAGCTTATTTTTCTCTTCTGATGGAATAAAGAGGCCAAGTGACCAAATATAAATTCCCTTTGATAAAGCAGTTAATTGAAAAATTAACCAGAAGTTGTTAAGGTAAGGGAAGAAGCACTGATAGATACGAAGGTTTCTTGAAAAGATTGGTTTCATAAGATCTATGACCACCAAACAGGGCTAAGAATTTTCACCTGCAAAGTCCAGATTCCTTTGGGACCTCGAAAGTCAGGTATGCCACAAGAAGTTGATATTCCTGCACCTGTAAACACCACCAGATGCTTACTCTGCAAATACAAACAGAAAGCATCAAGTGGCAGATTGGTTAAATGCAACAGAACTACAAATGCAATATATAAGATGAATAGATTTTGTAGGTTTGAACCTTTTGTATCATCTTGGCAAGTCTTTCAATCTGCCAAATCAAAATCAAACCATATTTGAATCAACAAACAAGATTTCAGCACGTAAATTCAAATCAAACCATGTTCAATCCTATGTTGAATCTCATGCAACTTATCATACTGACTCGTATACTCACATTAAGAAACACTGCCATAGAATGCCCTTACTTTAGTAGAATAAATATGTGGAAGGAAGCACAAAATACTTCAGACGACATTTGGTTACAAGAGCGTATTGGGATGAGCATGTTGTTGCATTCACGAATTTTAGACTATATTTTCAGTCTACAATGTATGATATAAAAATAATATTAAACCCTTTTCATTGTATCTTTATTGTTCCCCTTTCCCACAATTTCAAGCTACCAAGCACCACAAGAAATCAAATTAAAGCCAGGAAACCATTCCATGTCTCCTGTTGCTACTAAGTAATAACCAAATTTAGAAGCCATGCTTCGCACGAAAAAGTTCCCTTGCACCCCCAATTAGCTCGAGAATATTGAGACAGTCACGACATTGCTGTATTGCATTAAAATTCAATCTCAAACAAGCCTAGCAAACGTATATCGTATCACCGCCGTGGATCAGTCCATCACCTTCCTATTCAAATTACAGTGCATGCTGATGATTTAACATCTAAGATTCCAGAGAACTAGAAAAAAAACACCGACGACAGACTCGCATAATCCAGCTCAAAAAAACAACGAAACAGGCAAAACCCAATTCAAAATACACCAGAATGCAAGTACACAGCAAGTTGGATCTCATCAAACAGTACAATACAGTACTCCAAAAAAAAAGTTTGAATGCAAAGTAACGCTAAAAGCCCTGACCTTTCACCAAGGTTTAAGGTGATCACCGAAAAAAATTAACTAGAAGATCAAACAAAAGACAGACAACAAAAAAGAACCCAGTTTCATGACAGGTTGAAAAACAAAAACACTTACTTTATCTTGCAAAACATGGGAAGAGTCGAAAAATTCTGTCATTCCGACATTACCCACATCTTCGATGAAAGAAAGTTTCTCTGCATAGCCCAAGGACATGGCTGATAAACTTTGCTCAGAGCAGAAAGATGATCAAAAAAAAAATTTGGAAAGGGAAGAGAGTGGAAGAAAGCCTCGTATTGTTTTGTGTTTGTGTTTGTGTTTGTGTATTGCTGAAAAGCATCAGCTTAGGAGTACTTTTTGCTTCTTTTAAGGAGACCCCATATAGGTTTAAGGTCACAGCAGGAGCAACTTAGCTAATTGCTAAGTCCTAATTCCCTTAATTATGCAAGGCAATAACTTCCTAAGCACGCCATTATTACATCAATGCCCCCTCCCTCCCAATTTCTTCTTCTCCAGAGAATCCTTTTCTTTTTCTGTTGCTGTTATTTGGTGAAATATCAGAATTCTGAAACCTTGTAATTAATATCACTTCCTTTCTTTTCTTTTTTGTAATTTATCCAAATAAAAAATAAAAAATGATATAATTTTTTAAAATATTTTTTAATCTTGAATAATAAAATACATTAAATTAAATTTCGTTATTTTTATAAATATTTCTTAAATCTATTTACTTTTATAATATTTTAAAAATTAATTGATGTACTCAAAATTTTTATAATTTATTATGCAATTTATTTCTAAACAAAATAAATATAATGAAACTAATATAAATATTCGAATATAATAATTGAATTTACTCGTATAGTCTAAAATTATCATAAAATATCAATACATGTAAGATATTTTTAAATTCTCGTAAAATTATTTATTAAATATTTTTATGGTGTAATGCCTTGAAATTAATTTTTCATAGAGCAGGCTCTTTTCACTTTTTATGATCTGTTTCCTAAAATGTTGTTTTCACCAAGTTCCTGAATTGATTCCAAGTTGATGCTTCTGTGGTTCATTAAAAGATAACTCATATGATACCTTCTTCATATTGGCTCATTCCTGTCAGACGGCATTTCATTCAGCCAATGTCCGACGGCCGTACTAGTAACTACTTGACATTTGTGTATTCTTTCTAGCCTCGTTTCAACTTTAGCCTAAATTCTGATGTTTGTATGCCTCTGAATTCTGCAGCTTGAAACATAAGTGGGAGGATTTCTGCGAATTTCAAGTCTTTCCATATAAATATCAGACATCACTACGGTTGTGGCAACTTGATGATGATTACATACAGCAAGAGATAATGAAAAAAAGCCTCCAAAGCAGGCAACTTGCACTGTGGGTGTGGTGTTAGCGTTGTCAGTAGTGCTGCTCGCACTATATGGTCTGAAATTCAAGTTTTTAAGTGCCTGTGGTTAACGGTACGGAACAGGATGGTTCTTACAGCACATCCATGATAGCTTGAGACTTGGTCTTATGGTGAGGTTTCTATCAATATACCCAAAGTCTGCTTCTTCCAAAATGTTGGCTTGTGCCCTTGTTGTACATGGAAAGTAGTTCGAGCCATGTACTGCAATAAATTTAGAATTAGTTAGTTCTTGTTACATTTTTCTGTAAAAGGTAGATCTATCTTTTCAGACAATAAATAGTATGTCAATTGCTCATGTCAGGCTGGTTTTGGATTATAGGCCTTCTTTAGATTCCTTTTGCGGCTCTCTTTCCATCAGACGATATTACTGGTGGTGATAAGACACAAGTCACGAGGAATATCAGATTTTTGAGCAATATGGTGATGATTACCTAGAGAATGATGATCGACTTACTCGAGTCATGAAGCTGTATAAAGAAATACACTGGTTTGCTTTTCTTCATTTTTTTTCTGTTCATTCTGATTATGGTATCTTTTAACCGAAATTCAAGATTGAACTTGACGTTCAAGGTTTCCAAAATTTCAAATATCATGGTGATGAATGTTCAGTGCTTTCTGCATCTGCAGCTTCACGATCTATTGCCAGCCATCCAGCCAAACAACGACACCCATCCTACTGGCATTTCAACTGTCATGCCACAAGACGGAAGTTCATATGAGGGGCTGGTCACTGGCCGGCATTGGAAGTCACAAGGTGGTTGATCATATTTGATATCAACCTTGTTGGATTATCATAGAAGATGGGATCACCATTATGTGATAGAAGATGTACCTTTATCTCCTGGCTTCAGACATAAAGTTGAAGGTGGAGTTGTTTATGATCCTACTTAGAAAATGGGTCGAGACAAGTGTATCTAATCACAGTCGTAGCATTTAGCTTTTGCAGCTTTTCTTTTCAGACTTGGTGGATGAAGTAACGCATCTGCCATTATTCATATGTGATCAAATACCACTAGGAATTACAAGGATTCTATAGGAAGACGTTAACTTTCTCATGTACAAGTCCTGTAATCTCTCTCTGTTTGTGTTTGATCGACTCTGATGGGAATAGAAATAGATTATTCCAGAAAAATAATAAATGATAAAAGGGAAGACTAAATGGATGAATTAAGAAAGGACATTTTTGTAGAAAAAACATAGGGACATGTCATATCATATGCCACTAATGGATCCATAAATAATAGAAAAAGGAAGTGAAGTTGATTCAATTGGATGTGAATCATCTCACACAACACAAATTGGATGATGAACATATCATATCAAGTCGAATTCAACAATTTCACTTAGTTTTGTTACACAAGATATGAGTCTGTCATATTATTAAAGTCACACGTAAATATTACCAACCCATCAGCCCTGCATTCCTCGGATGTACAAATTCAGGATTCATTACATTTCTACTCCTCGCCTAAACACAAGAATATTAGAGTTTTAGCAATTATTTCTGTTGGTCAAATAAATATCTAGTTATCGGCTTCATTTCCCTGATTTGAATTTGTTTCTGATGGCATCCCACAAGGCCGGGATACTCACATTGTCCGGCACTTCCTTGAATGATGGCAGATAATTCACATCCACAATCACATGGTCTCCAGTTTCTTCTTGGATCTGTGGTTTTCACACAAATCATCACAATATCAGGTGCATTAATATAGGACGGAAAACAATCTGTCATCATCATATATGTCACTAGAAACAATAAAACCAAAGTTTGAATGTACATCAGCAAGAACAAACTGTCAGCTATTAGGAAATGCAGAATCAAAGTGCTAGATTTAGTTAAGAAACGACCCACTTACAACAACATCGAAGCCAAATATTGTAAGACCGAGTTTCTTTGCAAGCCAATTTGCCGCATCAGTAACAAGACCAATGTCAAAATTATCACTCGCTGTAAAACTATTCTCACTGCTGGTGCTAGTTGGAAGAGATTTTAAGCTGTGGAATCAAACATGTAACGGATCCCTATTCAAACAGCAAAATGAGAGACATTTGAAGATGGATGCTGCTACCTGTCAAAGGTCAAAGGTCCAAGTCCGTTTCTTGCAGATGATTTTATCAAAATATCAACATTTGGTGCAGACTTCTTCACAGCATAGAAAACTTCGTCGCCCAGGACATAAATCTTGAACAAAGTGCAAGAATGATTGACATATTCCTGTACTGCCAATGATTTTCAGTTTATAAACAAGACAAGCGTTCAGAAACAATTGTATTCGAAGCATCCATTAGTCATCAATTCATTTGACTACCAACCAAACTTGTCGAAGATTAATTGTTCTTACCTGAACAATTGCTGGAAGAGGAATACTTAAACCCTTAAAATCTTCCAAGTTAAAGACAATTGCCTGTGTTATGCAGATTTTATCACTTCAAAGTAAATTATTATAATCTATCCTGCATCACATTGTGAAAAGCATCTTGCAAACAAGCTGAGTGTTCGTAGTTTCAACTTGTCTTACCATACTGTGAGCATCAGCTACTCCACAGGCAATCTGAGGTTTGACAATATATGGAAGAGACAGTGTAGCGTCTGACAGCCTCTGTGCTAAATCAGGCTCGTTAAAAACATCAACCTGCATATTTGACCTCCAGATGTAACTCAATAAGAGGAGAAAACTTAAATGCTCTGAAGTATCATTTTGCTTGAACCTAAACTTTAAACTGCAAACTAAAGGTAGGTTTCCTGTAGCATAGGCTAATGCAAGAACTTGCTATGATACATAACCATAAAGGCAATCGAAAAAAATTGAGAAAAGCAGCCTATTCTCAAACACAATTGTTTGGTCATAACTACCCTTTGAGCCACCCTCACAAATAAAAGGCTAGAAGAATAAAAATAACTCTTGCAACATTTCTCTGATGAGAGAATCTGAGAAAGAGCATGAGTTGTTAGCAGGTAGTCAGCATTGTGCATTTATTCACAGCATTTCAAGGACTCCATGGAATGCTTGTCAAGAAGATGTGAAGAAAAAAATAATAAAAAAGAAAGTAATGAACTTCAACTCAATAAATTGATATAATTTTAATGAAAAGACCTTTAGAAAATGTGGTCCTCTAATTGTACGATGGCTTTCTGTACTGAGATTCTCCAGCCCAAGAAGAATTTGTTGGGTTTTCAGCCGATCCAAGACAGGAGATATTTTATCAAGGGGATCGATCACAATGCAATCTGAATGACATTCTATATATCTGTTTAAGAATTAACAGTTGTAAGAAAGGACCCTGGACCACTTGAAATTAACCCAAGCATTTGTTTAAGAAACAATTAAACGCCTGGTCAGTGCACAATTTTGCAAATGAAGGTAATTCTCTCATGCGGGAAAAAAGGATTTTAGTGTCAATGAAAATTCAAGGCAACATTTCTGGTGAGAAAAATAGCTAAAGAAGAACATGAAGAGGACAAGTTATAATGCCACGTTGATGCTTCCAACAGAGTTACACTAATTACAGATTATTTGAAAATCTACCTTTGTAATTCCTGCATGCCTGTGGTGTAAGTAATGCTGTTTGAAGATTCTGAAGAGCTCCTCAAGTCAACAGAGATAATTTCATCGGTAGCTTTATGTAGAACCATGTCAACATGTTGTAGTTGAGAAAGTAGGGGAAGTTCAATTGTGAGAGGCATAAACATCATCCCATCTGGAGTAGGAGACAAGGGGAATGCACCCCTCTACATCAAAAAGACAAAGAATGAGCTTAAACTTCTAGATTTACAAGATAAATAATATATTTATGGTAAAATTTTATCTAGAACATTTGGATCTATTACATTAGATACTTCAAAACTAAAGCAATGATAAGGGGACATTTTCTCCAAGTTCTACAACTAGAACACATTTGATAACTTCTCTAACCAGCGACCATTTATAATACAATATTTTCATATGTAATAAAACATATTTACTATAGCAAATGTAAAACTAGAACCTAAAAGTTTGAATAGCATTACAAAAGTTTAATCAGACATTTTACATTTTCATTGTGAAACCTTCACAAAATCAAAGACTATCTAACGTTGAAAATCTTTTCTTTCTTCCTTTCTTTCTGTTGTTTAATATTGAACATAAATGATACTTCTCAAGAGCTCACCTTTGCAAAGTCTTCTTCTCGAGAAGGCTTCATAACATAACCAACAGTGACAACATTGTTCTGTAATGCCTGTTTGGAATCCAAAAAATGTCAAAAATAAACAAATTTGAGATATGATATAATATGTTATTATTAAATGTTAAAATCTTGAGTTAATTCAAAGCTTCATTTTCCACCGAGAATTACCACAACCGTTTTATACGAGCACGAATTCAAGATATTCTAAGCGCGATAATTTCAAGAGGAAAATAGAGGTTTCAACTTCGAATTCTAAACAGCTTTATGTTCATGAATGTTTGAAATATCAATAGGATAGAGTTATGAACACGAGCAACTGCAATAGCCAGTACTAGGTTTCCTTAAACAAAAACTAGGCTAAGATTACAAACCTTTCTATTTAAGCTGCAAATAGTCAAAAATAATTCTTCCAGTCTGTTTATACAAAGGATACTCGAATTATCAAATGCGGCAGTACCTTCAGAACCTGAAGAGCAAGAGAGATACTACAATCTAAAGTGAGTAAAATTTAATAAACAGACTTTGAGCTTGGTCGATCATAAAATCACTCACCAACAACGACAGGGATCCAACCCAAATTGCTTAGTTGATTAAAAGCATCAATCTTGGAGTTAGAAACAACATACAAAACATTTGCTCCAATGCGATCACCCCAAACAGAGGCATAGGCATCGAAAATAAAGAAATCAAACGAGTGCTGGGTTGCTGTATTTTTCAGCAAATCCACCTTATCATGGGAAAGTGTGGGCGGCGCATAGGAAATTCCCTGCAGATTACAAAATGAAAACATGAATAAATAAATAATGGAACAAGTTTGCTTAATTATCACAGGGCAAGGAATGGGCAGCGGAGGATAAATCAAAAAGGGAAGAAAATAAAAATACAAGGTGGAGCTTCGAATAACGAAGTCTACGGAGGATAGAGAGAGCCGATGGTCGGAGTGCGGCGGCTTCTGAATTTTCTAATAGCACCGACTCGTCGAGAAGGATTCCGACAACTAATGCTGCATCCATTTTAATGAAGTGGCGAATTGATTATTCGGTTATGTTTTGGATTATAATTTAAACTGCATAAATTTGGAGATTCTGTTGAGAAGAAGCCTAACAACGTATATGTTTCACCGCCGTTGATCAGTTCATCACTTCCTTATTAAAATTACAGTGCATGCTGATGATTTAACATCTAAGATTTCAGATAACTACCAAAATAAACACCGACGAAGGCCTGACACAGTCCAGCTCAAAAAACCAGTGAAACAATCAAAACCCAATTCAAAAAACCCATTGTCACATCAATGCCCTCCCAATTTCTTATTCTCCATAAATTCCTTTTCCTCTTCCGTTGGTGTTATTTGGTGAAATAGTATTATGGTTAGATAAAGATTAAATAACCATAACGAAGTCAGGTTCGAATGCAATTTCAATACCATCCAATCTAGATGCTGTTCTTCCGATGCAACGATGATGCCTCTAAGTTTGATTAGCTTGAATCAAAAGCCAGTTATGGTTTTGAAGTAATTAATTTTCTTAATAAATTACTTTTAAAAAATATATTTTAAATAAAATAGACTAAAAGGAGTCGTAAAGATGAAGTTTTGGAGTCATAAGGCTGAAAAAGGCCCCAATGGAGCAATTTTAACATTTTTATAAAGTTCAAGGACTTCAAGTAAAATAAGAAAATAAAATTTTGAAATCATTTAATTAATACCAAAAATTACTTTTTCCTTTTATTTTAAAAATCTTTTATTTCAAAATAATTTCACATATTAAAAAGTGATTTTGTTTACTTTATTCTACTATTAATCCTTTTGAGAGAATGTTTATTTAATTGTAATAAAATTTAATAATTTTTTATTAAGGATATTTTAATAAATATTATATTAATAAATGATTTCTTAATACCAAGGAAATAGATAAAACGACCACTTAAAAACTGAATGAAAAAATGAATAGATAAATAATTTTATATTTTTAAAAAACATAACACTTGTATATTTTTTTTCAGATATTCGTGTAAAACCATCAAATTCCTAATTTTCTTTCTTAACATTATAATCATTTAGTTTCAAATATCATATTCTTGGACTTAACTATTGATTCGATATTATTGTTATTTGGATTGTAATTGTTGGATATTAATTATCTTTTATTAAGGTTGGTTGTATCATCGTTTCTTGTTAAAAAAAATCAATTTATTTTTAATTTATTTATTTCTTCATAAATTATTTTTTTAAAGTATATGCTCATCAAATAAAAATTTCAACAAAAATGAAAAATTATAAATATAAAATATGATTGAAATTTTTATAATCAAATTCATATTAACTTGATATATTACAATAAAAATTAAGTTATATCATAATTTGATTATTAATTTATTTAAAATATAATTTTTAAGCCTAATTATGTTGGATTTTATCATATTAGTATTAATTTTTTAAAAAGTTATATTATTTTAATTTTTTTTATGAGTTAATAATATAATTTTAATGTTATTTAAATTATTTAATGTTAAAATTGTTGAGTTGATTCATATGATATATAAGTTAATCAAGTTAAAATTATGATATAAATTTTAAATATAATTAATATTTTAAATGAAGTTTAAATTAATTCTAAATTTATTATATTTATAAATCGATACACATTTTAACATAAATTAAATAAGATTTATAATTTATTTTATTTTATTTAACAACGATTATTTGTAATTTTCTTCTAGATGGTGTATGACTTGAAGATGTCCACCACCTACCAACATGATAGTGGTTTCAGGAACAAAGGCATTACCTTTTCAAGCATTTGAATATTTGAATCATATGTCGGTCTTTTGCAATGTTTCATTTATTTTATTGTTATTTTAATTAATTAATTGATTAATATTTCAACTTTAAAATATTATTTAAACAATGAATAATTAATAAGTGACATATAATTATTAGAAAAATTAGCTTTTGATTAATCCAAACAAACTCGCTCTGTGAGATATTTAATTTTTGATTTTGAAATGTGTGCCGCATCATCAACTCTCAAACATTTCATTTTTTGGTACCAAAAGGTGATGCCCTCACCCCAAGGGCCTCCACCGCCCGACCCGACGAGCATCGTGAGGGAGGGTAAATCATGGTATCCAGCGGCCTCCTAGACGGAGACCCAGGTCTTGGTGCCCACAAGGAGTCCACCCAGAGGGCGTTACTCCCACATTGCGGCTGCCAAGACTCAAACCGTGGCTTCTTGATACCAACACCACGTCCGAGTACCAACCGGTTTACTTGACTTTGAATTTAACACTAATTCCAATATTATCTCAATATTTTATGTTTATATATATATATATATATATTATATAATTTTTTAAAATATAACAATAATATTATATATCATATAATGTAAATTAATTTATTGAGAAATTATTTTTAAAATTACATTTTTTAATATCATTATAATTAAAAAGAATGGAATAATTTACTATTTATTTATCGTTATAATTAATAATTTTTTGTACATAAATTTATTTAATTTTTTTAAAAAGATTGCAAATAAAATAAAAAAGTATATTTTAAAATAAGATTTTATAATTTTTATCTTCTTGAAATATAATAATATAATTTTATAAATAAAATAAAAGAAATATTATTTGATTTAATTTATGGATTGTTTAGTTAAGTTTTTAACCTATTTTTATAAATGATTTTTATTTAAAATTATAAAAAATAAAACTTATTATAATATTTAAAATTAATAATTAAAATGTCAAAAAAATGAAAATTTATTGCAATTTATAAAATTATATTAAAAATAAATTAAAAAATGTATCTTAGTTTAATCTATATTTGTTAATAAAAAGTTGGTTTTCTAGGTTCATGCTTGCTCATTTCGGGGATGACGACGATGGCATGGATATCCAATCAGATCTGAACACGTGGAAGGGCCTGATTTTCTGCACCCCAGCTTTAGCCATCGGAGAGTCAAAGAAAGCCGGCAAGCAACATCTATTCGTGTATGGCTAGTTTGCCATAGCATACAATTGCCCTACTAGGCAGACCTACACTAGGAATAAGTTGTGAAAACCTAGTTTAACAACATTCCTTTTAATAAATCAATTCATTTTAAATTAAATAATATTTAATTTATGTAAATTTTGAAGTTAATTTTATAAAGAATTTATTAATTTATGTAAAAAATTTTAATTTTAGATATATAATTTATAAATTTATAAATATATAAATATATTAAAATATTTTTAAATTTAATTATTATTAAAATCATAAATATATATCAAATATAATATTTTTATTAATAATTTTTTATTTTTAAAATAAAAAATTAAATAATTTATTTTATAATTTATATTTATTAATTTTGTTTCATTTAACATTACGTTAAGTTCATTTACGTTGATGGTATATCAAAAAATTTAAAAATTTAATTTAAATTTGATATAATTATAAATAAATTAAATTTAAATAAAATAAAATTTAACTCTATTTAAATCTAATAAAAGATTCGAAGATTCAAAGGGTTTGACAGTATGTGGTGGAGAACAATTGCTCCAAGGTTAGGGTGCCGTTTTAGGCCGTCAGATGGAGCAGCGTGCCTACGTCAGCCCAGTCGGCGTAGGAGAGAGTGGATTGATGAGGAGGGTGATAATGGATAAAAGCAGCAGTTGTTTGATGTCTAATTATAAATAAGAAATATAAAAACATATATTAATGGATGTACATTAAAATTAACTGAATGATTCGATTCATTTTGATTAAATAATTCAAATTTAGTTCAATTAATTCAATAAAACAGGAAATTAAAAAATATGGTTAGAACAAATATTATATATTTTAAATATGTATTATTTAATTTTATATTATCGAAAAATAATTTTTATTTAACTTGTTATCTTTCAGCGTAATAATATTGAAAAGAAATGCAGGAATCCAATAATTTTAAAAAATCTTTACAATAAAAATAAATAAATAAAACAATAAAATATAAGGTGGGACGTTATCTTGTTAGCTAAAATTAAATTAAATAAATAAATAAATAAGGGTATGTTTCCTTGAACCATGAACTCTGAGGATGAACCTTCCATGTCCAATTCTGTGGGATATACTACAAAAATAATCTCCATTTCCGCTGTGATGAAAATTAGAGGTTGCATTCAATTAATCAGTTAGTCTATCAATTTAAACTTTTATAATATTTTTAATTGTTTAATTGAAAAAAAATCATATTCTAATCAATTGATAAATTTTAACCGAATCAAATATATCGAAATAACATTTGGTAAATTGGATTAATAACTGTTTAATAAAAATTAAAAATATAAAAAATTATACTATATTTTTTATCCGATTTTATAAATGGAGAATTTATCAAAAATTATGATAAATTAATAACCTTCAAATAGATTCAATTAGTAATATTAGTATAATTTTTTTAAAATAAGATATTTTAAATACATATAAAATAGTATATATTATTAAATTATCGGTTTAATTAATTACATTAATCAATTAAAATTAATCGAATCAAATTAATTATTTAAAAATTTAAATATCTTTAATAGAAAATGGATCAAATAAAATATTTATCAATTAATTATTTTATGCTAACTCCTAATTAAAATAATGAATTCATAGGAGAGGCATGTCCAGATGATTATTTTATAAAAAAATCAAAGTTTTAATAACTGAAAACAAAGCAATTCAATGGGCTGCAATGAAGATGACAATGACGATGGCGGGAATGAATGGCTGCTAATAAAAGGGTCCCACGCCGACTATTTAAGGAAATATGATCGACCCACGGCAATAATCATTTGACGACTGGACTTGCGTCATCAACCATTTCATTATCAACTTACTATTTTTATTTATTTTTATATTTTGATGTATGAATCTGATTTTTTAAGAAAAGAATTTAAACTAAATGTTTAACATGTTAATGACAATGGATTGAGTAGTAATTTTTCAGAAATTTGAGAAAGTATTGGTATGTAATTATGAGTCTTGCATCGATTGACCAGCATCATATATTTAAGTGGTAAAATTCGTATGTTCTGATCATTCTGCCCATGTTTGTTCAAAAAATGAAGTTATAATAAGTTCCTTCTTCTTTCTTTTTTAAAGAAAATAATAAAGCATTGTGGAAATGTCCTATCAAATTCCCTTTTTTTGTTTGCACACACTATATAAAGTGATTTCGTACCTAAGCAATCTAATTCATTTCAGGTCCATACGCAAATTCAATCTCAGCAACAAACAGGGTGATTTTCTTTTATTTTTTAGTGATTTAATTGCTACCCATTTGGCGAATTTGTGACAGAGTTCAGAATTTTTGTGTGTTTTCATTTCTTGATTAACCAAAAGTTTACTTCTTTCTTTCTCTCTCTCTCTCTCTTTTTTTTTTTTATATTTCGGTTGTAATTTGAATTCATATGGGTGTTCTTGTATAGGTCTGAAGATAGCATTTGTTTGGAGCTATGGCTGAATCAGAGTCTGCAAGAACTGAAAATGGGGTTAATGACAACAACTATCATAATGGTGATTTGCTTCCTGCATCTAATGATGATTTTGGAGGAGTAATTGTTGATTTGAAGGATCAAATGGAACCTCGGATCTTTCTTGCCAAGCTCAGAGCTTCACTTTCAGCATGGAGGCGTCAGGTGTTGATTCATTTTAGCAAAACTTTCTTCTTCAACTCCCATTCGGTCCTGCAAAATGGTCTGCAACTTTAGAGCTGACAGTGATAAACCTGCTTTGTCTTTATTTTTGCAGGGAAAGAGAGGAGTTTGGATTAAGATACCCATTGAACTTGTAAATCTTGTTGAGACTGCTGTTAAGGTATTTGCTTTAATTTTCTTAAGAAGGTTTTGCTTCCGTAAGATGAAACATATTGGTGATTTCATGTTCTGGTTTTTGCTGATACGATCATTCAAATGTTCTGTCAATTGATCTTTCATGAATGAAAGCACTTCATACTCTGTTAATTGGCATCTATGTAACAGTATCTATACATTTCTTGTACTGATGACAGGAAGGGTTCTCTTATCACCATGCTGAATCAACTTATCTCATGCTTGTTCTCTGGATTCCTGAAACTCCAAGTACCATTCCGGCAAATGCTTCTCATAGAGTAGTTGTTGGAGGTATTGTCTTGAACGATAAAAGAGAGGTATTCTCCCTACATTTCCTTGAACCCTTCAAGTTTTGCCTGAATGGTACTTTAGGCACTTTGTTTTCCTCATAACTTCTGGTCATTGCCAAAAAAAGCCTGAAGAAAGGTTCAGTTCGAATTGGTCACACCTGAATTGCCAATGAAAACAGGCTATGTAGTTTCACCCAGATATGACTCTAGAAGATATTGTAATCCTTTAGTGAACTTTAGCACATAAAAACATTCACGTTTGCTGTTCTTTTGGGTCTTAAATGAGAAATTCTCTTGGTTGTTAGATACTCGTCGTCCAGGAAAAGACCGGTAGTTTTCGAGGAACAGGAGCATGGAAAATCCCCACCGGAGCCGTTGATGAGGTACATGCAACCAGTAAACAGTTATTCTTTTGTTTCCCTTAGTAGAAAATTCAGACGATCTCTTCAACTTGTAGGGCGAGGACATCTTCACGGCAGCTGTAAGAGAAGTAAAAGAGGAGACTGGTGTAAGTGGTAAATGTATTGCTAAAGTTTCCAGGCCAGTCCTTACAGGTTTCTGATAACGAGTCATGTCTTTCGTACTCAGGTTGACACAGAGTTTCAAGAAATTCTAGCATTCAGGTTTCCTATATTTATTTCCTTCACACTCCTGCTTTGTTCTACCTAATTTTCCATAAGGTATGGCTTTCGCCATGTTCTCTGACATGTTTATGGGCCAAATTAACAGGCAGTCACACAAGATATTCTTTGGGAAGTCGGATATATTTTTCATTTGCATGCTGCGTCCATTATCTTTTGACATCCAGAAGCAAGAACTAGAAATCGAGGCAGCTCAGGTAAATTTCAGGCTACAATACCCTGATTCATTCTCTTCAAACTCGTTGGTAATACTGACAATTCTTCTCTGATTTGATAAGTCCTGTGAATTCACCATTTCTATTTTGAAATAGAAGATAAACTCTTGAAAGTAGCCAGTCTAGAATTTGAGTTATTGCTTATATAAGAGGGAACATCTAATACAGTGTCAATTCTCCCTTAGTGGATGCCGATCGATGAATTTTCAGCCCAACCTTTCGCTCAAAAACACGGAATTTTCAAGCGTATCGCTGAGTTATGCTTGGCGAAGATAGACAGAGACTATGCTGGATTTTCTCCCCTACCTTCGTCATTGATTTTTAAAGATCAGATTAGTTATCTGTACACAAATATTCGAGATTTGAAGCTGTCAAGCTCTGCCGATCCCCACTAGAAAACAGGTTACCTTGTCTTTGTCCTTCAGGTTGTTTAACTACATTTGTGACATTTATCCATGTTTAAACTTACCCTTTAGCACATTTTAACAGGAGAAAGCACTTGCATGAAGCCTGAAAGAGCGCAGGTTACTTGTGTTGGCGTGCAGATGAGAAAATCCTGAAAGTTTGTGGATCACCTCTACGTAAATCTGACGTATAGCCTGCTATGTGACAGAAATCCGAGGCAGTAGTCGGATAATAATGAAACATGTAAAACCAAATTATTACAGCGAGCCTATGCGTGTAAACGTCTTGACAACTTGACCAAATTATGATTTGTATCATATTTTCATGCAATCATCTTATTTGCGGCCTCTGATGAATGACGCCCCACCCACATGTAATAATTCCTGTCTAAGCAGCTTTAACCTTTGGCTGTACATTCTGACATGCCAATTCTCACTTGAACTCTGCAACATCCGGAATCTGTCATTTCGAAATCTTATCAGGATGGATGAAACAAACGAGATAATGTAGTACTCGAATTTCAAACAAAGTTTGCTTGAACAAGTAAAATATTTGAACTTCAGAATACAATAGTTTTATTGATCTGGTTTATCCATGGGATATGCATTTCATAACGAGATTGGCAACCCGATTGTAAAACTCAAGGCGACGGATGCATATTTGTTCACATTACAATGTTTCAACTCATGGAAACATTTCATCATATACTATGCCTTTTCTCTTTCCCGGATATCTAGGCATCCATAATAAAACTTTCCTCACTTAAATAAGAATCTTATCGATGTTTATGAATGATAAATCCATAAATAAATAAAATTTCTGTCTTTATATGATATGTGGATGCAACTTTTCAAGAACCAAGAGGATCAAAGCTTGCTTGGAAAGCAGACAACACTTTAACCCTCTCATTTTCCCATGAGACTGCCTGGATTTTGATGAAATCGAAACACATATTAAATGATTAGCATCTGGGAAAGTATAGTTTACATGAAAATTTGGAGCCGGAGGAACTTAATAACATGCCCGTCTCCATCCCACTCAATTATTTTATTTTGCAGGTTACCTGCACTTCATCTTTGCCCTTTCAAGAACTGCAAGTTTTGTGCTTGATCTTCTTTTACCCCACCTGATATGGCAGTCCAACAGTTCCAATTCATTCATAGACATTTTCTTTTGAAATACGAAAAATAAATTAACTGATGGGCAATTGAGTCATAGATCTAATATTATCAGAAACGAACTGAAGATTGCACGCAATACTTCTCCTACATATATATATATATATATTCTTCCTGTTTAGTGACACTGACAACTGAGTATCAATAGATCTACAGCATCTTAGTAAAATACAAATCAAACCTCTCAAATCCTTCTGAATACAAGGATGAAAAAGAAAAAAATAAAAAAGGGAAAATTGGCACACTAAAAACAAGAAAAAACAGATAAACACTTCATCAATTTGAGTAATAAATTAGCCCCATTAAGGGGCATGGCTTATTCCTCACAAACTTGGTGAAAATGAATGATGAAAGAACTTACAACATCAAAAACAACAACCAGAAACTTAACACCACAACGACAAGCCTTCCACCATCAACTCTCGTACCAGCATTGTCATCAGCTGTTTGATCTGCAGGATTTTCATCGGATGGGGCGTCGGCCGCGGAATCTGATGGGGCTGAAGTGTGATGCTTGCTAGATTTGGGTGCATCTGATGGCTTTTCTGGGGCAGGAGCTGGAGCAGGAGTTGGTGCTTCTGTCTTGAACAACTCTTTAGGTAGCAAGACCTTATTAATGGTATACATAGCAAGTGGCTGCTCGTCTATCAAGGTTCCTACGATTTTTGCAGTAACAGTCCTTGTTTTCAAGGTCACGTCCTCGCCATCATTTTGTACGGTGAAATCAAAGGTGTTTGCACCGTCAGTAGCCAAGGTGTTCGTCTGGCCATTGTTGGATTTTAACATGGACAAAGATTGGTAGATAGGAACACCGAAGAATTCAAGGAATGACACTTTGCCTGCAGCCGTTAAGTTCTTGTATTTCGGTAGAAAAGCTTTGAATGCATCATCAAGTGGGCAAAACACTGTCAACCCTCCATCAACAGTGTCCTGAAAATGAAGAACACATGCAAAATACATCAAAAAATTTCATTGTCAATAAAAAGAATAAAAAATTAACACCATTGCTGAAAAATATGCTGTTCTGCTCCTGTCTCCTTATTTTACGGAACTTCGTTAGACAGTTTCTGAAAAATCCATTCCTGATTTTTGTCGACATATAAGAGTAGGTTTAAGGGAATGGCTCTGCTTAACTCGGAGACCGCCCTTATCTCATTTGGGAGCTTCCTAAGTCCAAATTCATGAATTGACTGTCGTAAATTAAACCTTTTCCTTATCACAGATGTAGAAATGAAGTATCATCAAATCCATCATCACGTCAAACACTAATCACTCATCCATTCTAGGAAGCACTAAACTTTAAGCTCGTACCAGCAAAAAGCAAAGGCTAATCTTTTTACCTGATAAGTATTTGCAGCTTCAGGATTAGCCAACAAAGTATCAGCAAAGAACTTGCAACCATGAGCAGCCATAATATCAGTCAAATTCATCCGACTAGGCTCCGGTGTAGGGGCGGCGGCCACCTTGGACGGCAAGACATTACTAACGTGAATGACAGAGATGTTATAAGGAACTTCCTCGACAGACTTGACAAAAAAGACATGAAGATTTCCATCATTATCCTCAGGTCCAAAGGCCACCTTCCCACCTTTGATATCCGTTATATTAACGAACCCAGATGAGCCAGGAGCTGATCCAGTGGCCTGAAACATGGTGGCAGCCAGTGCAGTCCCATTAGTGATCTGGTGTAGTTTCTTGGCGCCGAAGTAGTCTAAAAGAATGTGAAGTGAAAGCATGTTTTTGACGGTGGAGATTGAAGGGTTATGTTTGGAGAGAAGTGCTGACATGGCACCGTTGTCTATGGCACAGACAGTGATGGTGGTGCGGCGGTTGATCTCATCTGCGAGGTGCGTTAGAGTAAGGTAATGGTTGAACGTGGAGAAGGAAGGGTGGTGGGACAGGATCCGCGTGATGTTGTGGGCGGTGGTTGGAGAAGCGGTGGCAGTTAGGAGGAGGAGGAGGAGGAGGAGGAGCGGTGGCAGGCGCATTGTACTGACTATGACAGTGAGAAGGGGCAGAGAAGGGCAGTCCAAAGTAAACAGAAGATGACAGCAGCGCTGAGTAGAGAAGGAGATGGATGGGAGATGTTTGTTTATAGATTACAGAATGGGAGGATGGTTTCTGGATTGGGGTTTGGATTTTACTTGATTTACATGCAAAGCCATCATCATGATTAATATAATTAAGCTTGTAATAAACTAATTACAGGAAGAAACGTTCAGTCATTAAGCTGGTAAGCCTTCTGTGAAAACCCTTTTAGCAAGCAAAATCATGGATGCCTTCTGCTTGGCCATCATCATGTCCAAGCTTTAACATTAATATCTGAGCCTACATCATAAAAGACCAAGTCAATTGTTATACATTAAAATGATAATTAACAACGTTAAACTTTCAATAATCTTTAATGTAATGTATTTATTTATATCAGAATTAAATGATAGCACAACGTTTGAGGGCAAAAAAAAAAAGAAAAAAAAAAAAACAAGTCACGTGACATAAGCATAACTTGATCAGAAATTAAAGGTAGTAAAGATGAGATAGACAAGCATGGTATATGTACCCTTCTTACTTTATTTCTCCAATATACATGCTTCTCTATATATAATTATTCTATCCATTTTTATTTAATTCTATTTAAATACAATTTTATTTTATTTTATTCTTTTTAATTATTAGAATATAAATTTTCATAATATTATTTATTTGATTGATTTCTATGAAACTTTTTTAACTAAATCAAAATTATTAAAAATTAAATAAATCAAAAAATTAAATTAAATAAATGAAAATCAAATTCATAACATACAAAATCATATTATTGATATAAAATATTATCATTTTAACTACTAATATAAAATAATATTATTTTATAATATCATTTTCAAATATTTTTAAATCAAAATTAAGAAATTTTAATATTATAATCAAATCAAAATTAAATTAAAATTATCAATTATCAATTTAATAAATTTTTTTTGTTTTTAATAATTTTTAGTGAAGCATGCAAGTGCCCAAAATAACTGCGGAGCTTGTTAAAGGAATACTGATAATAATGAATAATAACTGTCGACACATAACGGACACGGCATACGATGCCACGTGGAAAACAGTCAGCAGTAGAATCGTTCACCGACAATCTTAGTTGGTTTGACCGTTACGATTCTTCAATCTTTTCAACAATCTTATAAAAATGCCTGCTTTTTTTCTACCCCTAATTTTTTTTTTTTTTTTTTTTTGCTTGACCATGGAATTGTTTGGTACCATGACATGTATATATGTAATCCTAGTTTTTAATGGGCAGTTCCCCACTTTGATTTCTGTCCGTGTCTTGTCAATTCCGCTGATGATATAACGTTCCATCACTTAAGATCATGTTCTTGGTCTTTTTAGCAAAAGTAAATGAGGGAGAAATTTGAAGTCCATGTGGGTTTATTGATCAATATCATTTAATCAAGCCCTTGACAATAAATATAGTATTGATACTTGTTCCAATGAATATTGCTACTGGTTTTTTTAATAGATTATATGTATTTTGAATTATCATTTAAGATGATTTTATATGAATATTGATTAATTCAAATAGACAAATAGCATCGAATTGGCTTAAATTAAAGCGGGTAGGGTAGGTGGTAGCCATAGCAAATGTAGCTTTGCAGGGGAGCAAAATAAAACTGGGGACACCAACTGAGCAGTCTTTTGCAGTATTAGCATACCCCATGTCGAAGTTCTTATCTTTTCTATCATGCAATATTCTTCCTTCTTCTCTTTTCCAAGTTATTTATTATAGATTAGGTGTTTATATGGTTTTTACTGGTCCTCAACCTGGTAATGGAAGGCAAATTTGCACATAAAATGTTGAACATTTCTCTAACCTTCATCATTTACTCGGACAACAATCATTCCATCTGTTCAAAGAGATACAAACCATTGTTTGTTGGGATAATTACGGGATTACTCAATTTATATAATTAGGTTTTCTGAAAACCCGGCATATAAAAGTTTTCTTTCATCTTTCCCCAATTTCTTTTACACTTACAATATTCTCAATTTTTTTTTTCAAGAATACCCATTTCTCATGTATGGCGTGAATTTCTCTTCTTCTCCAAATCATGCACCATTATCTTGCCGGCTCAATTGATGTTTTTTTCCTTCTTTTCTCTCCAATCTTCTTCACTTTCTTTACTGTAAACAGTTCATTTTTATTTTCTTCAAAAGATTAAGATGAGAAAAATGAATGTTGCTAGTTGTAAAATCAAGAAAGCATAGGGGATAATGTTTAGCTTTCTTCTCTTCAAGTAACTGAACACCCGATTCTAAGAAAGAGAGCTTTAGGAAGAGAATCGATTCATACTGGATCTTTAAAGAAACCCCAAAAAATCAGATATTATAATTGAGGAAGCACGTAAAGAGACTGAACGAGGCTCATGTAAGGTATATTCTTTCACTTTTTATTAATTTTAAATTAATTGAAAGTTTTATTTTTGGTTGGTTTCAATGATGTTATCAATGTTGCTTGTATGTATCGGTCAATTTTTTCATGGTTTCATTTGTTCTGGGCACTGCTATATTCAAATGCTATTTGCATACAGATGTTGTTTCCTTTGTCATGTTATATTCAAATACTGTTTGTTTACATATCTGTTATTAGTATACTATAGGTTTACAAATGATTTACATGTGGTTTACTATTTATATTAAACCTTATTTAGTTCATTTTATGTGATTGTTGAATAGTTTATTTAACTGGTTTGATATCTTAGGGTTTTAAGTAGGTTTTTTCTGTTTTCACTTTGTTACTGCTATCTTATGTTGAATTGTT
>CANYBF011293403.1:0-27662 GCA_948192965.1 Dalechampia spathulata | reverse complement strand
ATCACTCAATCGAGCTGGTAAAATGGATCGGGTGGCGACTCCATAGCACTTCTTGACGCGATCTCTCTAGGTCCTGCAGGTTAACCATGGTTTCAGTCACTCGGGAGCAAGCACCACGGCATCTAACGCCGAACAGCGTGCAGTACTCCCATGTCCGGGATGTGCTACTCCTCACAAGAACCTTCCAATACATTTGCCATATGAAGCTAGAATTGCAAGCCCTATACAATATAGATGGATGTATCTATTTGAGAGATTTCTTCGACATTTGAAACATAATGTCAAAAATAAAGTTAGAGTTGAAGGTTCAATTTGTAATGCTTATTTGGTTGAAGAGGCAACATATTTTTGTTCCTTCTACTTTAAACCATACGTATATACAAAGGATCGAAGAGTTCCATGCAATGATGATAGGGGTGCAATGCCTAAAGTCCCAAGGACTTTATCAATTTTTTGATGTTCTGGTCGTCCATATGGAAGGTGTCAATTTAGATACTTAGATGAACATGAATACATTGCTACTCAAAACGTATATTCTACTGAATTATCTGGAAGTGCAACCTTTTATCAAGTAAGTTTTAATTTCAATAGTTATGTTTCTAACCAATTTCATATAATAATAAATACATTTTGATCTATAGTATCTATGTATGATAGTATGTACATTGATGAATTGCGTGTTCAATGTCCTGCAATTACGGATGCGGAAATTGACATCTCTCTTGAAAACAATCCTTCCTATTAGTTTCAAACTTATGTAAGTCACATAACTATTTTGTCACTTCAATGCAATTAATTCATATGCTAAATAAGTTATTATTAGTGAACAATTATTTTTGTATAAAATGTAGGCAATTAATAATTTTATCGAGAACAATTTCATAGCGGCCCTTGCACTTGGTCCTTTGAAGAAAGTGGAAACATATCCAGTTTACTTCGTTAATGGCTACAAGTTTCATACTCAAAGTCATGCATCTAAACGGGCATCAATAAATAGCGGTGTTTGTATAAAAGGATCTAATTACACTATTGATTGTGATGATTATTTTGGTCGTCTCAATGAGATTCTTGTGGTGGAATACATGGGATTACCTTTGAAGCGTACAGTTCTATTCAAATGTGAATGGTTTGATCCAACACCCAATATTGGTACAAAGGTTCACAATAAATATAAGTTTGTTGATGTCAATTTTTCTAGACGATTCAATAAATATGAGCCTTTCATACTTGCATCACAAGCTATGCAAGTTTGTTACTTGTCCTATCCAAGCTTGCGTAGAGATAAGGTGGATTGGTACACTGTTTGTAAGGTGAAACCCAGATCAGTACTTGACTTACCAGAACAACGCTGTTTGGTTTGAAGTTCATTTATAGGTTTTTTGATAGTCGATTGACTCTTGCAATTTACCACTAGATATCTATGGCAGTGCTTTAGTTGGAGAGCTCATGAGCATTTGTTCTGGTTGGTAACACATATTGGGTCACTTACCTTATAAATGTACATGTACCTCAGCTTATGATATTTCCTAGAATGAGTGTTCCAAGTTATATGTTTCAGCTTACATGTTATCGTACGTGTCTTTTAGTGTTCTCAGTTGATGCCATATTTCTTTTGAATCATGATTAATTCTAGTGCTCAATGCTAAGAATCAAAATTATTCTTTTGCATGTATGATTTGTTGTGTTATGTGCAGTAATCATCATTTATGGGATGATTCAAGGTGGATAAGAATTAATATAAGGTGGATAAGAATTAATATATCCATTTAGTTGTAAAGTTTGTGTCACTGTAACATCAGAGGTGTGTTTTATTGGTTGTTGGGGTTGGTGTCAGGCGATTCTTGTTAAAATCAAGCGTTTTCAATCAATATTGGTCATCTTAGAATTCATGTCATATGAACAAAATGTTGTATAATGTATGAATATTTCAATTCATTGAACTGTAATTTCTTGCGTAGTTGATGGTTTATTTCAGAGTGAGTCATGAAGCGTTCATGGACGTAGGAGGTAGGTTGATTGATTTTCTATCATAGAAGATAGCATGCTAAGTGTGATTAGTGGCCCAGCTCATATTTTTTCTGTTTGTTTGTTCTTGATGGTGTTATGTTGTACGTTAATGTTTTAATACCAGCAACATTATACTATATACCATGACTCAGTTTGTGTATAATTTAATGTCTTTGGTTGTACATTAAAGGTAGTTTGGTTGAGCTGTTGATCTTTATATTAATTTTTGGCATTCTGTTAATTGGCTGTTTTTAACATTTATTTCTACCGTTAGTTAACTTTGTTCTTGGTTCTAATTTTTGTATGATTCTTTAAATGTACTTCAATTGTTGTAATGAGCTAGTTTTGCTAGAATCCTTTAGAACCCCATCAAGCGTTTCCAATAATAGAATCATGATTCTCTAATTTTGCAAAGTTTGTTTCAAGAGCTAAAAAAGGATTAGATGAGTATAGTGTCTATGAGCTGTTTCATTAGTTGTTTTAATAAAAATATTTGATTCTTAATGAAGCAAATGGTCTTAATATATGTAGTAGTTAGGTTGGTGAGAAGTTGGTTGTCTTTCCTAAGCTTTAGGTTAAGTAACTAAAGGATTCATTGCTAGTAACTAACGGTGATTTGCAATTCAGATGATGGTTGATTAAACCTTTATCGTTGTCTTAGATACTACCTGATTGAATATTCAAAGCAGTTTTTTGGTTCCAACATCTTTAAGTTAAGTTTTGATCTTATTATTTTTGCTTGGTGTTTGCAACAAGGTTTTAGTCACTGTATTATTTACGACTAACATCACTTTATGATAGTTCAATGTCATAAGTATCAGATAATGTAGAGTAGCTGTCAGCATATAAGCATTTTTAGAAATTATCAAAGAAGGAATAGGTAAAACAATCAAACCTAGAGGAAAAACAGGCCTAGCTAAGAAAGCTAAATGGACAGTGTCTAAACCGAAGGTAGTTGAATTCCCATTTAAATGCAAAGAATTGTCAAGAACCAAAATCATCATTCCCAAATAATTAAGTTCCTCAAGTTATACCTATCAGAACATAGTGAATATCAAACATAGACAAACCAAACGCATAAACATACACCAATAGATAACTGAGTTACAAATATTATTGGAGCTTGAGTTCTTGGTTGTAAAAATAATGACAATGACAGTCATGACTACCAATGATTATAGAAGTCTAGATAGTGGTTGGCGGGTAGCAAATTCATCGGAGGATTATGAGCAATTCTGCTATCTCAAACATGTTAAAGGTCAGGGTAATCAATCTCCTTTATAAATAAGGGACGTAGAGCATTTATAAAGAAACAAACAACATTTCAGCATTCCTTAAGAACCATCAGAGCAAAAATTGATAAATCATTCAAAAGTAACTGAGTCTTATATAAGTATAAAGTCAGCAGGTTGGATCAAAGTAGACATAGGATTTCTTTTTGAACAATCAAACTCGACATGACAAAACGCACCAAAATATGGAATACGCATGCACTAAAAATATAAAAAGAAATAACTCAATGTAACCCAATCAACCGAAACCCAGCTCATCAGTTCTAAGCTTTTTTCTGGTCAAAAACACATGCAATACACAGATTCAGCAGTCGATATGAGGTAGGGTTTCTTGGCTTACTTGTTTTGATTATTTTGAGAGAGGTAGGGTGTTTCCATTGGGTATGTTGATACCATATGATGATGGACCGGTGGTGGAAAGTGAATAGGTTTGGTGGGTTTGGCGACGATAACAGAAAAGGATCGAATGCCATTGGAGGTCAAAACTAGATGATTGGACGATCGATGAAGGGAAAGAACAGATGCTTGCGAGATTCTTTGGCGGTGCTTCATGGTAGATGAGACTTCCGGAGCTATTATCACTGTTGGATAGCAAATTTCTGTCAGAAGGGGATAGTGATGGTGTAAGTCCTACGAACGTCTCGTATAAAGAAGGTTTTGATGAGTTTGGGACCAAATGTTGATTACATGCAAGGGGTGCTGATTTTGAAGCTAATATGAAGGGTTCGAGTTTTGTTTTTGGGTGCAAGAAGAAGGATGAATTGAAGGGAACGGATAAATGAAAGTAGCGAGAAGTTTAAAGGTTTATGATGTTGAATGTGGGGTTTGAGGAATGGAGATAGGGTTCGAAGAACTGGGCCCCATAGATGGCATGTTTCTTCTCCAAGATTCTTCTTCCAAGAGCTTGATCTATGAATTCTCAACCTCCCAGAACCATAGTAAATTGGACTTTAGGCTTGTAAGTGATCTTTTTTTTTTTTGTGAAAATGAAGAATGTAAGTAAGGCTTGAAGTTATAAATTAGAAAAATCCATACATATGGTTATTCTGTGCTTCGAGCCATTTATGCAGGAGCAATTGTTAAGCCTAAATTTAAAAATTTTAAATGTTTTCAAGCTAAATTAAAATTGATTAATTATTTAATTAATTATGATCATCTCAATAATTAATTGATTAGCTAATTAATTAATCAGTTATAGATAAGCTAATTTAAAGTTATGATTAGAATATGTTAGTAAGTGGATTGCTATCGGCAATTAAGGGAATTATTATTGAGGATATGGCTATCAAAGACGTGGTTAAAGTGTAGCAGCAACGTGTATATGGCAGTTGCTGAAGAGTAATGTGGCAGTTCTGTAAGATTAGCGCAAATAAATTGGAAGAATGAACTAGAAGAGGGATGATCAATCAAACACAATCAAGCAAATTCTCTGAAAGTTCAAACTTCAACAACATTATTCTATCCATACAATTACAGATTTTCAAGTTCTCTTTATCATTTCAACATCTTTTCTTAAATCATGCCAATACAAACTTTTTCTATTATTAATTAAAAATAGTAAATTTTCTTTCGATTGCTTTGTCCCTTTCTATTCCTAAGCTATTCCTAGTTGTTATTTTATTATTCCTTAACCTTTCAATTAAGCCATTTATTACGATCAAATAAATTGTCGAAGGAATTTGGAAATCCATAATGGTCTTAGTGTATTAATTGAGGATTTGATCCTCTAGTATACCCGCAATCCATTTTTACAAATCTCTATCAAACAATCTGTAAATGAAAAATTAAAATTTTATAAATATGTTCAAGTTGATAAAATATATTTATTTGAAAGAGGGAATACTATGCCTCTGAACCATCTATCTGGGTTACAACCCATTCAATGATTTTAGTGTACTAAAATAACTAACAATAAATCATGAATGGAAAAGAACAAATAATATGTTGAAATCATATATTTCGTGTGACAATTTAGAATTTTGGCATTAACTAAAATTGCTATTAGAGTTATTGATTTTAGAAGCAATAAAAATTCTTTTTTGATAATTAAATTGTTATCTAAAATGACAATTTCAGAAGCAATAATTATGAAAAATTATCACATTATTTGAAAAGGTAGTTTCAAAATCACATCAAAATCAAAAATAATTTTAAAAATTGTATTATAAACTATCACAAATATGTACAAATATGTATTATAAGCAATAAACGATTTTGACTTCATGTACATACATCTGTTCCTTATAAACTATCACAAAAATCTTTTTCTTTTTTAAATAAACAAAATAACGAATAAATTAGCTAATATTTTATTAATATGTTTATAGGTTCTTATAAAATCAATATTATAAAATAAATATATTATTATTATTATTACAATAACAATCACGATAACATTTAATATATTAATTAATTTAATAATCACATGTCACTCATGATAATATTGTCTGATATTAATATGCATAATGTTTTACACTTTTTAATAATTGTAATGAAGACATGTGGCTAATCATATTAAAATTAACAACAATAACAATATAATAATTTCCAATAATTTAATAATAGGTATTTAAATTTTAGTCAACCTTTATTTCAATAATATGTACAAAATTAAAAAACTTGATTTTTATATTTAGTTACTTATAAATGTGAAATAAAAAGAAATATATAAGTTGACTTCATGAATAATTGTGATATAATTTCCCATGATAACATAATATAAACTTATTATCATTTACTGAAAACCTATGTTTCTATTTATTTTTAATAGAATTTAAATAGATATAATATTATTATATCTGTTCAGAACTTAAAAGTAAACATATTTTCAAAATGTACACTTTACAAATCCTTATTTTTTTGTATTTTAATTTTTAATAATATACATTATATTCATAATCTAATTTAAGAAAATTAATTATATAAGTTTGTTTTTTGAAAATGATATATGAAATAAAATGTGTAACAAAAAAAACTTAAAAATTAGTTTTACATTAAAAATAATAACTGCTTAAAATTCTCATAGTCAAAAAAATATTTTCCATCATTTTTGCTTGATTTTTTTTGAATTAAATTTCTTAATATTATCTTAATTTCTTGATTTTTCTTCATTTTATTTCTTGATATTATCCTCAAATTTTATTTTTTTTAAAATCATAAATTAAGAAAGAAAGTTTTTCTATAATGAAGGATTTTTAGATGCTCTTTTTTTGATTTATGAAGTAAAATCTCATGATATTATGCTTTTTATATTATGGTAAATTTTATTATTCTTGCAAAAAAAGATAGTATAATTTGTTTCTTTTGTAAACTTTCTAAATATGCATTATTTTAATAAAAATTGTCCGTGTTTTGGCAATTTTGTAAATATCCCTTCAAACTACCAACCTCCGAGTTATTCCTGGAGCAATGGGAAATGGGAATGGGCTAAAGCCCAAACTTGATTATACAGAAGATGGATATTTCATATATAGTATGCGTTTCACTTTGTTTTGCGTGTTTTTATATTTCTGTTCAAAAACTTTTCTTTTTCAATTTTATCTAAATTTAGCTAAAATATCTTTTTCCTGACTTTTTTTTTTATCTTTGCTCATTTTTCTTAAATAAATCTCATTTATCTAATCTTGCTAATTTTTCTTATTTTTCTTATTATTTTTATTATTAATATAATATTAAATAAATTCATTTCCTCATGATAATATTCAATATATATTTTCATTTTTTAAAACATTGTTTCAATTTTCTCAATTTTTATGATTTATATCATTACAATAATAATTTTAATTATTTTTAATGATAATAATATTTAAGTAAATCACATATATAATATATATTTCTCTATTTCATGTCATTTATTTGGTGATAATAATAATAATAATAATAATAATAATAATAATAATAATAATAATAATAATAATAATAATAATTATTATTATTATTATTATTATTATTATTATTACTACTACTATTTTATACCCCTAGTTATTTTACATTTATCCTATAATAATTTTATTTCATGCTATTTATCCATTTATAATAATAACAATAATAATAATAATAATTTAAATGTAAAATATATTTATTTCATACATCTTATTATCAAAATCATTCTAATATATTTGTTATAATAAAAATTTTTTATAAATTAATTAATCATAACAAAGATTCATTTCTCCTATATAATATTTTTTAGATCATTACTAAATTAAAAATTAAATCAAAAAATTTTATTTTTTGAAATTAGATTATAAAAAATAGAAATATTAAGCTAACAAGCAACTAGTTTTTTGTTTTAATTTTTCTTAAACAATTATGTATCTTAATTGCAAGTTTCATTTTACAAAATTATCTTTAATATTTATTTATATGAGAAAGTATAGTGTAATTATTGTTGTTGAAGAGTTAAAATAACATAATAGTGCATAGTTATTTGTTTTTTGTATTCTTTTGATTATTTGATTCAAGTATTCATGTTTGATTTTTGGGTTGAATTGATTGAATTTTAGCTTATTATTTGATAAATTGCTCATACAAATTATTAAAGTATTATTTACTATTCTAAAATTGCATATGGTTATTGTTTATAAATTTTTTATATTACTTTATCTATTTATAAATTATTTTATATTCATTGGATACGATTTTATTATGATTTTTGTTATATGTCAATAATTTTCTATTCATTCTTGATGTTAAGTTATAGTAGTTGTTATTTATTTGTCCATAACCAATATATATTATATCATTGTAGATGTGATTAATTTAGAAATACATTTAACATACAGAAATGATACATTTTATTACAAATAGAATTTTCATTTTCGTCTCATCTTGTTTAATTATAGTAGTTGTTATTTATTAGTTTATAACTGATGGATATTGTATTATTATAAATATGATTTCATTAAAGGATACATTTGATATATAAATGATATACATCTCACTATGAATAAAACTTTCATCTTTATCGTCATCTTATTTAGTTACAACACTAATTGTTTGTTTGTCCATAACTAATGTGTATTTTATCATTACAAATATAGTTTCGTTGAGAGATATATTTGGCATATAAAAGGAATACATTTCATTACAAACAAAGTATTAAAACTAAAGAATTATAAAAGATATATTAAAAAATTTTATGTTATAGTTTTTTACAAAATATTGAATAAAAATTAAAAACTTACAATTTATTAAAATAAAATATTACATATGCAATTAATTTATTTTCATAGAAGTAAATATGATATTTTATTAAATTAAATAAAAAATTACAAATAATTTATTAGAAAAATTTTTAATAATGATTTTTAATAATAACTTTAATTAAAAAATATTAGTATATGTTAATGATTGATTATTGTATAATTATATATCACAATAATTAAAAAACTTCTTTTTTTATATAATTTATTATCATTAAAGTAAATATGATATTTTTATTAAATTAAATAAAAAATTATGAGTAATTTATATAATTTATTAATAGAAAATTTTTAAATGAATTTATAAATTGTATTTGTAATATATATTTCAATGAGTTTTTGAAATAAAATTTTATTTATTTCATGATATGAATTTTAAACCCCTATAATATTTTTACAAAAAAATAATTAGCCTAAAATTTATTATTAAAATGAGATTTTATAAAATTTTCATATATTTGTTTTATGAATTTATAAGCTGCTTTAGTATATCTTTTGATGAGATATTAAAAATCTCATGAGATCATTTAAAATATATTTTTTGATAGTTTTTTACAAAATAAAAATCAACAAACACCAAAATATCATTAAATACAAATTAGATGATTAAAAATTATATCATAAAATTTTTAAAATTTCATCAAAAGATATATTTAAAAAATTATATATTAATAAAAGAATTGAGATTTTTATGATAACTTTATTTAATAAAAGATTTTTTAAAATTTATCATTTTCTATTTTTATAATAAAAATATTGGAGAACCTTAGAATTCATAACATAATAATCAATACAAATTTTTCCTAAAAATATATTAAAATATATATTTCAAAAATAATTTATATATTTATTAAAAATCTTTTTATCCCTTTTAACATTGGATTATTGTTCTCATTATCATTAACTATAACTCTGTTATGTTCCAAAATCTTTTCATTTTTAATATTTCAATTTACATAATTATCTTGATAATAATTTCATTTTTTCATTTTTATTTTTTACTATTTAATAAATTAATCCATATTTTCTTTCATAAAAATATTAATTATAATAATTATATATAATTATTATTCTTCTTCTATATCCTTTGATTTTGATTTTAGATTTAGATTTTATTTTCTAATTTATCTCCTCATATACTTTATTAAATAATATAAAAAAACAGTTATCATAATTATATATTTTTTATTTTGAGTAATAGGTACTCCACCTTCAATCTATTTTAGGGTATATTATTATTTTTAAATATTAATTTTTATTTTATTTTAATTTTAAAATGTTCAATTGTTTACACAATATGCATTATCTTATTTTTTCACCTTTATTTATTTATTTCATACTTAATAATTTAGAAAAATTATATGATAAAAAGAAGTTTTAATAAATGCTTTGTAGCTTTTTACTAAATTAATTATTATTTTTTATTAAATTAATTGAATACCTAATATTTTTATATTTCAACAAATTGTAAATTTTATTTTTCTTTTTTATTTTAGATATTTTATAAAAATTTACCATATGTAGAATAAGTCAAGTAAACCTTTTTTAGTCTTATAATAAATCTTTTACAATCCTTTACTAATCTTAAATAAACTATTTGTAACCCTTTGTGAAACTAGTTGTATACTTAGTATCTTTTATTCAAACATACTATATGTTTTAATTTTTATAGTTAATATTTTATAAAAACTTCTTTTTATAAATTTTACAATCTTTTAGTAAATTTACTTAAACTATGTGTAACCCTTTGTGAAACTAATTGTTTACTAAACATTTTTATTTGAACAAAATAAATTGTTAGAAAATTCATTTTAATGTTAATAATTATTGTTATGTTTGTATGTTATTTTTCTTGTTACAACAATATATGGCACAGTCATACTAGTTTTTTCGTACAATCATATTGCCACGTACCATAAGTTGCCTCGGTTAAGTCTTAAATTCAATCATTTTAGTAGTAGTTAGTCGTATGGTCATATCACATCTTGTACAACAATACCATATTATTCTGACTACCCATATGGTATTGCACATGACTGTGCGTGACTTATAGACTTTTTTTACATGTACTTAAAATAGTATGTAATGGCTTTAAATATATTAAATGCATTAGTAACAGCTTCAAATGCATTAGTAATATTAATTTGCAATGAAAGAAGAGTATTTAATGTTAGAGAATGTTTTTAATAAGCAAGCAACTCCATATCTTGATTGTTAATTATTATTCTCTTATCTTACAATTAATTTACAACTCTCTATTATGCTTTCATTAATGATTCTTATTTAGGTTTGGTGAGAGTAATATTGTTGAGATTTTTTTGTATTAAAAGAGAAAAGAGTAGGGTTGATTTTTATTGTAAAGGTTTGAGTATAATCCTTTGAAAATACAAGGGTTGTATATAGAATTGAGATTCCAAGGTTGTATTCTTGATAAATAATAATAGAAACCTAAGTATTTGGTTAGGTAAGAGTATATAGCCAAAATGAGCATCAAACCACTATAAATCATGTTGTCTATTATGAGATTTCAATTGGTATCAAAGTTTATGCTCTAATTTCCTCAAGAAATAATAGTCTTTAAGCTAAAGATCATGATAACATAAATCCCAAAGAGTCAATCCTACATTAGACCATCATTCTTTGATGGAATAAATTATATATATTAGAATCATAAAATTAAAGTATTCTTGAAAGTGATGGAGTTAACTATACTTTACCAACAATTATTATTGAAAGAGTTATCACTTTAAAGGCACGAAGTATTTGGACTAAAGAAGAAAAAATGCAAATGATAAACATAATAAGATAATGAACATGCTCTATTGCACTATAAGTTGAGAAGACTATGGAAGGATGTTTCATTGCATGAAGACAAAGCAAATATAAGATGCTCTTGAGACATAACATGAAGGAAAAAATTAAATGTAGACTAAGAAAGTTCAATTGCTAACTCATCAATATGAATTATTCAATATAAAGATAAATAAAAGTATCTCATAGATGTATAATAGACTCATAGTGATCATTAATAATCTCATGAAGTTTGATAAAGTCTATGCTAGAGAGGATGTAAATAACTAGATATTAAGAGTGTTATTAAAGAAAGACTAGGAAGTTAGGGTAACTTCAATTAAAGAGGCAAATGATTTATCAACTCTTTCAACTGTTGTTCTTTTAGGAAAGCTTATCACTTATGAAATCACACTAAAGAAAAGCATAAAAGAAGATAAGAAAAGGGGAATTGCTCTAAAGGCCATCAAAGAAAGCAATAATCATGAATTATCAAATAAAGATGATCTTGATGATAAGGTAGTCATGCTTACTAAAACTCAATTTTGAAAAAGAAGAGGTTTGAAAGAGAATCCAAGAAGCCATTTGAAGGAAGGAAGTATCAAAATAAAAAAGATAACTTCAAGAAAAATCAAATTACTTACTTTGAGTGCAATAAACCAAGTCGCATGAGTGAGTGCCTAAGGCTAAAGAAATCATCAAGTCCTTTTAAGAATAAGGTTTTCAAAGCAACATAGGATCATGATAATGATTCTCATGATGAGGCATTGAAGGATCAGAACCACAAATCTTTACTTCATGGCACTTAAGGATGCGCTTAAGAATAATAAGGTAAGTGCTTTTTACATGCTTATTATGATGATGAGTTGGATGATAAAGAAGATGCTTTAGAAACCTCCTTAATAAATGTAAGCTATTGGCTATTAAGAACATAATTTTCAAAAGCAAACATTTATCTCTTATAAAATAAAATAGTGATTTATTAAAAAGAATTAATGAGCTTACTACTTTCAAAAATGATCTCGAGAAAGCAAATAAAGAGATTGCAAAAATTTCAAAATTAAATTAAGTTTTGAAAGGAAAAAAATGAAAAGTTAAAATCTCAAAACATTGATTTGATAAAAGAACAAGATTTATTAAAGGAAAATCTTTGAAAGTTTGAAGTTAAAAGTATCAAAATTGATATAATTCTTAAGAGCCAAAAAATTAAGGATGATAAAGAAGGAATTAGATATAACCAAAGTTCTCTTCTATTATCTCAAGAATTAATTTTTCTTAATACTTCTTCATCACTTAGGAAAAGTGAAAAGAAAGGTGTGAAAAAAAGGTTCAAACTTCAACTTTCATTAGACCTAAGAATTCATATAGGAGGCATGAAATGTGCAAATGTGCTTACCAAGCTAAGCACTCTTAACATGTGAATAAAAAGAAAAATTTAAGCTTAAATCATAAAAAGAAAAGTGGCAATGATAAACATGCATTGGAAGCATTTCATGGAAGTTATCATTATTGTGGCAAACAAGGTCATACTAACTATAAATGCATAATTAAACTTAGACATTGGGCTTATATCCCAAATGACTCTTTTATGACTAACTCTTAAGGATCTAAATATATTTCAGTACCTAAAGTAAAGTAATTATATTTTATTGGTGTGGTTGAAATCCTTGATAAGCTCTAATAAGTTGTATTTCGATAATGGATACTCAAGGTACATGATTGAAAATGCAAGCCTTTTCACGACCTTGGAAAAGAAAGAAGGTGGTAATGTTACCTTTAGTGATAATGTCCAAGATAAAATGATAGGCACCAAAGAGTTGGTCATTTTAGCTTGGACTTTATTGGTGAATTATGTAAAAATAATCACAAGATTGGGTTGCTAAAGATCAAGTTTCATAAATACAAAGTTTATGGAACTTATTAAATGGGTAAGCAAATGAAGTCTTCCTTTAAACCCAAAAATAAGGTAACAACTACTAGACCTCTCTAACTTTTGTACATGAATTTATTTGAACCTACTAGAGTTGCTAGTTTAGGTAGCTTGCATTATGCACTTATCATTTTGGATGATTACTCTAGATGTACTTGGGTTACATTTTTAGCTTATAAGGATAATGCTTTTAAAGCTTTTCAAACTTTAACCAAAAGAATGCAAAATGAAAAATTATACTATATTACTTCCATTAAGAGTAATCATGAAAGAGAGTTTTAAAATGAAAGTCTTAAAATGTTTTATATCAATCTTGAAATTAATCATAATTTTTCTTCTCTTAGAACTCCTTAATAAAATGAGATAGTAGAAAACTCAAAATCTTATACCTTAAAGTATTTGATTGCAAGTGTTTTATATTAAATACTAAGGATAACCTTGAAAATTTTGATTCTAAAATTGATAAGGGTATTTTTCTAGGATATGTCACATCTAGCAAGTTTTATAAAGTCTTTAATAAAATAACCTTGATAGTAAAAGAGTTAATGCATGTTATTTTTTATGAGAGTAATCCACTTGATTTGATTAATGATATTTATGAGAATGATGTGGGTATTTTCATGAATCTTGAAGATGATAATCAAAATCAAACTCAAGCCATTGTATTCAAGGAAGTGAAAAAGAGAGAAGCAAATCTTCCACCTTATCTTGTTACTCCTTATATCATACGCAATATCTCAAAGAATTGGCAATTTCATAAAGGATATCCCAAGGAACAAATAATTGTTGAAACATCAAAAGAAATTCATAATAACATTTCATTTATCTCTTAAAGTGAGCCAAGAACCATTAGTGAGGCTCTTAATGATGAAAATTGGATTTTTTCCATGCAAGAAAAACTAACGTGTAGACCTTAGTATCTAGATCTAGCAATATTTCTATCATTGGCACCAGGTGGATATTTAGAAATAAACTAGATGAAGAGTGTAATTACTAGAAATAAAGTTAGATTGATCATAAAGGGATATAATCAAAAAGAAGGAATTTATTATGATGAAACCTAAACACCGGTGGCTCGCTTGAAGACCATTAGCATGTTAATTGCATATGCATCTCAAATGAATTTCAAATTATTTCAAATATATGTCAAAAATACCTTTCTAAATGGTTTTATTGATGAAGAATTTTATATAGAATGACCTCTCAGGTTTGAATTTTTCAATCATCCTAATCATGTTTTCCAAGTTAACCAAAATATTATATGGTTTAAAATAAGCTTCTGGAGCTTAGTATGAAAGATTAAGCTCTTTTCTTCTTGATCATGATTTTACAAAAGGGAAGGTTTCACATTTTTCATCAAAAATTATAAAAAATACATTCTACTTATTCAAATCAATATTGATGATATAATCTTTGGTGCTACTAATGAAAATTTATGTGATAAATTTTCAAAGTGCATGCAAGATGAATTTGAAATGAGCATGATGAGGAAATTAAACTACTTTCTTGGGCTACAAATTGTAACACTATATTTTGATGATAATTTAATTATAATAATTAGAATTAAATTATCAAAATCTCCCTTAACATTAAGAAGTAATTAAGATGGTTATGAAATTTTAAAAAATTTTATGAGAAGAATGAATATTTATTTTAGTTATTCATATTTTCTCACTCATATATTTATGAGATGTCATATGTACATGAATGATTTCTACGTAAACTTACAAAATATTTTACCTCAGGATCTCTCGGAAAATTTAGAAGGATATATTGAAATACCTGCATATGACATACAAATATCAAGTGATATGAATTCAACCCCTCGATTATTGGACAATAGAAAAATAATGTGAAGTTGGATTTTCTATAAATTATGAATTTATAGAGTATGACTATAATTATGGAAGTAACTAATATTTTGAAAAAGATTTCAAATTGTAACTTAAGCAAAATCTTGATAAGAGAAATAATTGACACAAATGAAAAACTTAGGGTACGACCTAAAAATTTAATATAATGATAAATAAAAATCTCATAGAATATTATCATACAAATTAATGTATAATGACATATCATTTTGAATAGATAAAATCTATGTATGCTACTTAAACTCAAAAAATTTCTTGTAGAAATTATATGAATGATTCTTAATTGATAATCATAAATATTAGAGATTAGAGATAATTATAATATGCATATATTTAAGTATTTTAGACTCTAAATTTATAATTTAATTGAATCAATAAGAAAATTTTATTTTATTTAAGTAAATTGAAAATTTCAAAAAAATTACCCAGTAAATTCTACAACTATGAAAAATTATCCATGATAGAATAAATTTTAATTTAATTATATTAATATAATACAAATAATTATGTGAATTGTAATGCTCTAATTTATACGAATAAAGTAGATGGAGGCTTGAATTAATTATGAAATGGCTTGATAATAAAAAAAAAGAAAATAAAAGAATATAGGGCCGAAAAAGTTTATTTATATCAAAATAGAAGGATTGAGAAGATGAGAGAGTTGGCACATTTATACCAAAAGTTACTCTCAAATTTCCCTAAAAAAAACTCTTCTCTTCTTCTTTCTTTTAATTTTATTCATCATAAACACTAGTGGAAGTAATTTCAACTTAACCAAACATTTTAAGGAGCCTTAGGAGTTGATTAAATAGAAGAAAAGTCAAGAGAAGAGCACAAGAAATTATCAAGCTTACCATAAATTCTTGAAGCATAAATTCATCCTTTCTAACTCATTTAAGAGCTAAGGATTTCTTGTAAGTGTCTAAACCCTCTTGAAGTTATTTGTGAAAATGGAAGTTAATTGTTGAGTATATGATGTTGTGGGTGGAGCTTTTGTTATGACTTAGAGTGAGGCTTGCGACGCACGAATCGTGGGCTCGTTTGGAGCAAAAATGCAATCTTCTTGAGGGGCTACTTGAAAGAATGAGACAGACTTAAAAGAGTCACATGATGGAGTTGCCACTGGATGGTTCCAGAATTGGTTCAATCGACCCATTAACATGAGTGCTAAGTCAATTCCTTCAAAGATAGGTTCGAGTGGTGAAGATCTATTCAGTCAAGTTTACTTTTACCATTTTAGTCAAGTTAATTGCCCTAGGAAGCGAGCATTAATGAGCATGAAATAAGCATACAACAAGGTATAGTATAGCAACAATCATAACAGATATAGTATGGCATATATGATATGGCAATCATAGCATGGCATCATAATTCAACAATCATGGTATGAAACATGGAATATGCATGACATATGAGGTGACATGGCATAAGCATGACATGTGAGATGACATGGCATAAGCCTGACATGTGAGATGAACTAGCATAAGCATGACATGTGAGATGACATGACATAGGCATGACATATGAGATGATATGGCATAAGCATGACATGTGAGATGATATGGCATAATCATGACATATGAGATGATATAGCATAAGCATTATATGTTATAGCATACATCATATAGCAATGATAAGATGAGTATAGCAACACAAATGAAAAATAATAATGGCCAGTGAAAGGGATCAAAGAAGATAGGGGATACACGAGGGATTTAAGGCTAAATCATACAAACATAAGAGAATAAAGCTATTCTATTATAAAGAATCTTCATCGATACAACAATCTAAGACATTAGCAACGTCTCATCCACTCAGGAAAAAGTCAACCTCGGGTAGCACAAGCAAAAAATGCACAAGTGAAAATGTAAAATAAACAAGCAAAATTGTTAGTAGCAAATAAAATTTAGGACTTGATCAACTAATTCATTGCCATGTGAAAGCATGAATCAAGAGCTGAAGTTCGATGAATATAGTGGCAATAATCATGAAAAATGAATAAACACAAGTTGGATCATGAAAAATCATGCAAAATCAATCAATTTTAGGCAAAATCAATCAATAGAAAAACTAGACCTTTTAAGATCATACAAAATGTCACTTAGAAACAAATCAATGTCTAATCAAGCTAAATATGTCAAGTGATATAAAATAAACATAATTAAAATAGCATTAACTGAGTAATTAAGCAAAATAAGATGATTTAATGATAAAATCATAAGTAATTGATCATGGCACAATGAAAGGGAGTCACTAACATCACTAAATGTTAATAAGAGATAGCAAACTCAACCAACCAAGGCCAATCACATTAAATAACATCAATTAAATAAATTAAATAAGCATTTAACTTAATTTAAAAGCTAAAATTGATGAAATATGGATGCTATACGATGAACTCAAATCATTAGGGCTATTATGAAGCCTTTAATGCTACTGAGGACTTCAGAATTTGGCAGAAACAAGTAAAAACTAGTGAAAATGAAGTTTTCTAGCAAATCAGAACATGATGTACGTAACACATCATATGATATGTGCCACATGTAAGCTATGTATGGCACACATCACATGATGTACACAGCATGTAGTGAGGTAGAACTGAAGGAAAATGCATTTTAAAGCAAAAATATGAAATCCAATGCAAATCTCAGTAGATTTATCATAATGGCAGATCATTTAGATTACAAATAAACATTAGTAATCATCAAATCATGCATGATTAAAGCCAAATCTTTAAAATAAAGCCAAAAACATAAACCCATCATGAAATCAAGAGAAAAAGGAGAAGAGAATAAGCATTCAACTTACCAAAATGGATTAGGCTTTCATGATCTTGATTCCAAATGTGATTAGGGATCTAATCAGGGTTAATTAGTCTCTAATCCCAAATTAATTACTTAATTAAGTGCTTAATTAAGTGAGATTTAATTTTGATAGAGTTTAAGCAAGTTTGGTTAATTTTTGGACCCATTTCCATAAATACAAGGCTTATATTTATAGGTGTGGGTGATGGAATTAAGAAAATCACATAAGCAATGTTGGATTCTAGAAAAAAATACATTATGTGTGCAGCACATAAAGCTATATGTATAGCATGTAGCAGTAGATACCTAGCATGATACATTTTTGACCTATATGCATCATCTAATGTAGGCTTATTATGATGTGCACCATAGGTCAAAGAAGCAGCATTTGGGGCCTTAAGGCATGGTGTCATATAGAGCATATTAGATTTGCTCGGGAAAAGGCCACCCAACAAATGCTTATTTTCATGACATGCACAACATGTAGCACTATATGCTCCGCACATTAGAAAATGCAAGCTATACACTTGACCTTCTGTAAGTAAAATGTAACATGCTTTGCATATCTAGAACACTTGGGCAAAATGCCAAGGTCAATAGATGTATAAATGTGAATATGATAAAGATATGATAATATACTATTAAGTTGATGATATTATGAATGAAATGTAATAAGAAATGATGGATGGAGAAAGTAGGATTATGGATTATGTTAATGAAAGTTTAAGGAGAATAAAAGATAAGAATATATACTTATTTTCTAAAATTTTTTTCTTAAATCTTTAAAAGAAGTGATAGAAAGGCCAAGAAAATCATTAGAAAAATGTATACAGTATTTAATAGATTAACTTATATCAAGTTGAGTCACTAAAGAAAATAAGAGAAAAAGTTTTAGTTCAAAGACTTACTTGAGTCAAGCAAGAGGTATACTCAAGTTAAGTGACCTTCATGAAGTCAAAAAAAATTTTGACCTAGAGATTTATTTGAGTTGAGTAGAAGTCTACTTGAGTCAAGTTACATCATGAGAGTAGGAATTGAGCTTTAAAGACTAACTAGAGTTAAGTTACACTTATCTTAACTTAAGTACTCCCAATAAACATCATGATTGGCAAAAATTGATTATGAGAAATGAGTATTTAAATTAAAATAAGAAGTCAATTATGAATAAGAACCTAAATGAGATTTGTATATACATATAAATGTAATGAAACATTGAAACACTACATTAACAATATCAAGTGCAAACATCTCATGATAAAAAAATAGAAATATAACATCTTGAGTTGAGTTGAGGGTATACTCAAGTCAAGTTACATGCATGAGTGAAAAAAATGAATGAGCTTCAAAGACTAGTTTGAGTCGAGTCACTTCTACCTTAACTTGAGTGTTCCAAATAAATATCATAATTAGTCAAAATTAATTATAAAAAGTAAGTATTTAAACTAAAATAAGATATGAACTACAAACATTCATCATTTATGTATAATTATCACTTGTCATGATTGGTTTAACAATGTATGTATTATAATTGTTTAATTGGAGTAGGGTAATATTGATATTGATCACTATTATAATGCATATAAGTGCAAGATATAAATAATCAGAAGGTATATAAATTAAAAATCATTAAGTGAAAAATGAGTTTGTAAAAGAAAATTTCAAATGAAAAGGAATTAAATACTTAATATGGATAAATAATTAAGTTGAGAAAGGAGAAGGATTGATTTTAGTGTAGGTGGGGGATTTGAAATTTGTTAATTAAAACTTATGAAAGGAATAATAAAGTATTAATTAATGGATTTATTAATCTTTTTACAGAGAATGTTCCATCAAACTAGGTGTGACAAATACCAAATATGCACCTTTTATGATGAAAACTAAAAAAGAATATAATTAGAATGAGGAAGTAAGAATATGAAATAAAAGGTTATAAGAGGCAAATACATATAACTCTAAAGGATGAGAATTTGGTAAAGTGATAAGATTCAATATGATAATAGTTTTATATGATAATTACAATATGCATGTTGATGATGAGGTATATACATGTGGACTTTGCAACTTATTCAATGAGATGATAAGACTTAGTGTGTGTCTATTTATATGATTCATTTTATGAAGAATATGATATGTGAGTATGCAATACACATGATGATGACATGCATGAGATAAAATATAAAAATGAACATAAGCTTACAAGTACCTTAGTAATGTGGTTAGATATGTGAATGAAGAATATAGGGGCATTAACGCTATATAAATAAATAAAAAACTCATGGAAAGAAAATGAATATGGAATAGAAATGTTATTGCACAATAACGATGCATGTTTGCATGATTTAATTTATATGCATATGATGATTTGATTATTTGATGACTTGAATGGAACTTAAATTTTGAATAAGGGATATAAAACAATTAACACATCTTATGCATGACCTGTAGCATCCAAACACTCTCACTAAGTAATTATGCTTAGCATGTTGCTTTACTTATGTAGTAAGGACATTGTATGCAAGTAGCAAAGCTTTGGTTAGGTCCACAAATAGGAGGATTATGAAAGTTTTGGTGATAATGAATTTTGATAATATGTATGAATATGGTCAATGGAGGATTATACCCTACACCAGAGTTTGAGTTTTGATGACATATTAATGCTCGAGTAGTCTATAGAAACATGTTCAATCTAGGTGTATATAAAGTTAAGGTAGTTTCTTTTTATGTATTGACTGCTCTAATTGGAAGTCACTCTCATAACTCTATGATGCACCATATTATGTATTTTCTATATGACTGACATGTTTCTTAGTTCTTGTATTATATGTTTACCTATCAAGCACTTATTATGTATCTTAAATATTATTATTACTTTTACTTATCGGTGGGGATGTACCAAGTTACTATTGTAAATGATTACACTTCTACGTTATTAAGAATGTAATGGATGATCTTTTATTGAAATGGACTTAACGGGGTACATGAGTTAATATTTTAAAATGTTGATATATGTTTTAAATGTTAACTTCCATGAAGAAATTTGAATGGCTGTAAAGGAATCTTAATTATTGCTTATGTTAAATTTATGATCTTTATTAAACTAAGTGATATAAGAACATAGTTCATTTAAATAAGTATGTTTTATTAAAAGAGAACTATTAAAATGATATGGAAAATGCTTACCAAACTCATTTACTATAATATTGTTTATTTTTACTTAGTTTATAAATGATTTACAAAAAAGATATTTGAAAGTTTGAACAACATTATGGTTTTCAAGGAATTGATTTGCCAAGGATATATTTAAAGGAAGATAAAGAAAAAATTTTAGTGACATTTTGGTAATATAACTTAATTAAGGTACAATATGACATCCTCTGTTACAATTTAATTATGATGTATTACTTGAGATGTTACAAAAATCAAACAATACCAAGATGAAATATTCATTAATCAACATAAGTATATAAAGGAGATGTTGAAGAAGGTCGAAATAGAAAGAGCCAAGTCAAGTAAAAATCCTATGAGCATAACCATAAAACTCTCACTTGATGAAAGTTATAAAAATGTGGACTAAAAGAAGTATAGAGGTATGATAGGTAGTTTATTATATCTCATTACTTTTAAGCTAGATATTATGTTTATTGTGTGGATATATGCATGTTTTCAATCATCTCCCAAAGAGTCTTACTTAAGTGCTATAATAGTATTTTTGAATATATGATTAACATTTCTCATTTTGGTTTATGGTATCCTAGGCAAACTATTTTTGATTTGCTTGCATATTCAGATGATGATTTTGTTAGTTGTATACTTGATAGGAAAAGTACCTTGATGTACTTATCAATTTATAGGTAATTATTTGGTTTCTTGGTTTCGTAAGAAATAAAATTTTATTGTATTACTCATTATTGAAGTTGAATATGTTTCTACACATTATTATTATGCTCAAGTTCTTTGGATTTTGTAAAAATTTAATGATTATAATATGCATGTAGATTATATTCCTATTAAATATGATAACAATAGTGTCATAAACTTATCCAAAAATCACATTTAGCATTCTAGAAGTAAACATATTGATATTCATCATCATTTATTATGTGATCATGTACAAAAAGGAAATATTATATTATAATTTATTGATACAACATATCAACTAGCAAACTTTTTCACTAAACTACTATGTCAAAAGCACTAATTAATTATATATCAACTAAGCATGATTGATGGTGGTTTTCAATCTTAGTCTTCTTTAAAATTTCCATAATTACTTCATTTCTTAAATTTTAAGGTTATCCTCATTTTTAAAGTTTCTAATGGTTTTGAAAATTACAATGATCAAATCATTATATTGTGTTAACATTATGTTTTTGATGTTTTACAATTGTACATAGTCAACATATGCTCGTACGAGCCTTTATTGGTTTTTAGGTTTTACGTCCAGCATACGTATATACGATCATACAACTAGTGGTACACTTATACATACATCTTTTTCTAAAAATTAAAATTTTTGTAAAATGCTAGATACAACCATATGTGGATTGTGTATACCCATACGTGTTTATCCTTAAAAACTCAATTTTCCTACCACTAACTTTACGATCATATATGGATTGTGTATTATGGGTGAAACTTTCATCGCGACCTAAAACAAGGCTTGTAATAGACAACATCAGGGGCTTGCTTGAAGTAAAAGTATGATCTTCTTAAGGAGCTACCTTAAGGAAAGAAATAAACTGACACAGGTCATAAGATGGAGTTGCAATTGGATGATTATGGATTTGGTTCAACCAACCCATAACGTGAGTGCTAAGTCAAACCCTTCAAAGATGGGTTTGAGTGGTGAAGATCTATTTTCTTAAGGTTTCAAATTCGATTTTACCATTTTAGTTTGGTTAATTTCCCTAAGCAAGTGAGCATACATAAGTCTAAATAAAGCATATAACACGATATAACATAACAATGATCATAGCAGACAAAGCATGGAAAATGAAACATGACATATGCATAGTAAATATAACATGGTAAATGATATGGCATTGGCATGACATGTGAGATGATATGGCATAAGCATAACATATGAGATGATATGGCATAAGCATGACATGTGAGATGACATGGCATAAGTATGATATGTGAGATGATATGGCATAAGCAGGACATGTGAGATAATAAGATATACATCATAGCAGATATAAAATAAATGAGCAAAGCTGAATAAATAAGAAATAATGGCCCGCAGAAAGGGAATAAGAGAGATAAGGGATACATGCTGAATAATGCTAAACATACATGTAAAAGGGAAAATAAGCTTATTCTATTATAAAAGGAGTCTTTGTAATACAAAATATGAGTTATTAAACAACAACTCCTCCCGTTGAGAAAAGCATGACATTAGGCAGCATGAACCAAAATGCATGAATGGGAAATGCATGAGCAAATAAAATAAGCAAATAATGTTAGGTAACAAAAGGAATTTTGGGATACGATTAATCAATCTAATGCCATATAAAAGCATAAATTAAAGATCAAACCCCTAGAATGTGTCAGCAACATTCATGAAAAATAAGAATTAACATGAGTCAAATCATAAAAAATAATCAATTTTAAGTAAAATTGACCATAGTCATAATTGAACGATTCTAAGACCATATGTAGCATCACTTATAAATAAGTTAACAGTTAATTAAAGCTAATCATGTCAACTTCAAGCAAAAGACAATTAAAATGACATCTCATTGAAATATAAAGTAAAATTTAATTGATTTAATAACAAAATCAATGGAATTAATTATGAAGATTGAAATAGAAGACTCTAACATCATTAAGCATTTATTAGAGCATGAATCATCATCCGATTCAACTTTAATCATAGTAATTAAATAAAAATCAAATCAAAAATGGCATTTAACTTAATTAATCAATTTTGAAGTTAAAATTAATGAAATTAAAATGATTTATGATGAATTTAGATCATTAGGATGATTGTGAGATCATGAATGCTACTGGAGACTTCAAAGAAATCAAAAATAGAAGCAAAAATGATTGAAAATATGAATTTTAGCAAACTCAGAACATTATATATATCGCATATAGATGTTCATGTGACACATATACTATTGAAATGAACTATATACGATGCATAAAGTGTTACATGCATCATATGAAGTGATCATCAAAAGAAGAAATGCTACTATAGTATTTAGGAATAAGCAAAACCCATCAAAATCAATGCAAATCAAGAGGAAATGAAGAATGTGGAAGGAAATACAAACTCACCAATGCTTAATGAAGCTTAATTCTTGTTTTCCAATTGTGATTAAGGTTTAAGAGTGGTTAATTAGTCTCTAATTACCTAATTAAGAGCTTAATTAAGTGAGATTAATTATGGATTAATTTTGGTAGAGTTTTACCTTAGAAATTAATTTCTGCCTCTTAAATGCTAATACTCGAAAGATATTTATAAGATCCTTAAGGTAAAAGTTTATTACATGTTAGTAATATGGGAAAAAAACATATTTTTAAACTTCATGCATCGCATGAAGTGCTATATGTAATGCATGAAGTTAAAATTCATTTCATGTGCTAGATTTCATGAGCCATAAACTAGATACGCTACATCTCTAAATGATTCAGAAGGCTATGAAACATATATGTGCAACTTGGTTTTGATAATGAGAACATGTGTTTAGCCATATCAAAGAAAGAGCAAGTTCATAACATGCATACATGAAAAAGCCAATTTCATGTATCATCTCATACGAGCCAAAAACTAGATGTGTCATATGATCAAATGGTTTATAGCATTGCAAATAACATGTATGTAACTCATATTTGAAACTAAAGAATTGCACTAAGTCATATCAAAGAAAATATGAAAGTGCATATGCACAAGTGAAATTCAGGATCAACAATTTGCTCCCTAAATAAGATCATTCTAGAGTGACATAAATGAAAATCAATAGAATGGGCCTTAATCATAGCATGGATTTTTACCCAGAGACAGGGATAATACCTAGTTGATGCTCATGTTGAGGCTTGTAACCTTACGAGGAAGGAAATATAATATCTCGGTAATTAAAGGCGATCCACTAGGGATGATCCATTGAGGATGCTCATGCTAAGGCTTATGATCCAGTACTTCAACTGGTAATCCATCGCTCGGGTAAGACAATCAATGCTGATTGAAAAGTAATGCTCATGTTAAGGCTTTCTAGTCTATGAAAGATCAAAGCTGACATTCTAGGGATATCAAGACTCTTAACACAATACTAGCAGTGGGAGCCTAGTGCTCTTGCAAGATGATCAATGTTGATTCTGTGTGATGCTCATGTTGAAGTGAGATGATCAATGCTGATTGTGGTCAACTATTGGACCAATGGCTTTACTAGGAGGCTTGAAAATCACCTGAAGTCTAAGTTCAAATGCCTACTGTGAGCGCCAGTTTCTGCCAGGGCCTAGAGCAAGGCTTGTAAAAGTCACGGACCGGGGACCACACTTGAAGCAAAAGCGCAGTCGTCCTAAGGGGTTCCCTTAGGGAATGATATGGACTTGAAAGAGTCGCAAGGGAGTCGCCACCGGATGGTTTCGGATTGGTCCAACCGACCCATTGCATGAGTGCTAGTTAAACCTTTCAGAGATTGGGTTTGGGTGGTGGAGATCTATTCTATGAGTTTCCAAAATCGATTTTACAATTATAGTTGGGATTAATTGTCATAAGCAGGCAAGCATACGAGCATAAATGTAAGCACACAATGTGACATATGATTTGCCATTACAAGGTTGCACGTAGAATGGCATATAATGCTATATGACATTTGGATGGCATGGCATATGCATGGCATGCGAAGTAGCAAATAAAGTAACATGGCATATACATGAAATGTGAGCATGAATGATATATCATATGCATGATATGGCAAGGTAGCATGTATATAAGCATATAACATGGCAAATAGCATGTACAGTGTAATACGTTAGCGCGTTTGGCGTATGCGCGACGTATGCATATCATATGCATGATATGTGAAGTGATGCATGTCATGGCATATGTATGACATGGCATAATAAATGACATACCTTATGCATGTCATGTGAATGATGTATGATAAATCATATGCATGATATGTGTGATGATGTAATACATGGCATATGCATGACATGTTATATGGATGACATACCAAATGTGAGATGATATATGGCATGGCATAGGCATGACATGGCATAGTGTACATGTATAAGATGACATGGCATATGTATGACATGGCATAGTAGATGACATACCCTATGTATGGCATGTGAAGTGATATGGCGTGGCATACGCATGTCATGGCATAATGGATGGCATACCATATGCATGGCGTATGAAGTGATGTATGGCATGGCATATGCATATCATGGCATAATGGATGGCATACCATATGCATGGCGTATGAAGTGATTTATGGCATGACACATGCATGTCATGGCATAGTGGTGTGTATGTGAATATGTATTCAACATAGTAAAGGACGTGGCATATAGTATGATATGCGTTATGACATACAATGTGACATGGCATATGTGACATGTGATATGACATATATATGCATGAAGAGTTGCGCATATTTTTGCATTTGCGTATTGGTGTATTTATACGTATATGCATATGAAATACAATAAGTTATGGCATGGCATATGGATGGCATGCATAGTAGTGTGTGATTGTGTCATGTGACATACCATATGATATGATGACATGGTATATTTAAGCAAATATAAACCATCCACGAATAAAAATAATAATGGCCGGGAAAGGGATCGAGGAAATAGGGGATACACACGGGAAATAGGGGGAATTATTACAGACCGCATTAAATAATTCTACCCTATTACAAATTCTCCATGCATACATAATTTTGGGGTATTAAGTAATACCCCCCTTCCTTCTCGGGTACTATTTACCTCGGGTGGCACTAGCCAAAAATGCACGATGCAAATATGCAAAATAAACATAAATAAATTCATTAGTAGCAAATGAATTTAGGATTTATTTGACTAGTCCAATGCTATATGAAATCATGAACCAAGAGTCAAAATCCAATTAATTATTTGGCAATAATTATGTGATTTTATACGAGCCGGATCGTGAAAATTAATAAAAATAAAAAAAATTTAACCAAAATTAATTTTGTTTGATCATGGAAAATCAAATGGGAGTGCTAACATCACTTAGAATAATTTGGAGATAGCCCCTCAACCAATTTGAATCAAATTCTCTCAAAAATCATATTTTATAGGAATAAAAATGGCATTTTATCGTAAAAAAATTAATTTTGAGGCCAAAATTAATTAAATGTATTTATTTTATAACGTATCCAATACACTTGAGTTACTGCCAAACATCAAATGTTGCTAGATTTGTCAAAATACGTTGAAATATGGCTGAAAAATATGATTTTTCTGGAAAAATGCGAAGAATGTGCGCCACATGTTATACAATGTGCGCAGCATATTGGCAATGTGTTGCGCACATTGTACAATGTGTGGCACACATTGATGTTAAATCTACAAAAAAAAATCAAATTTATTAGTATAAACTCGATCTACAAATTAAAATAAGCAACATTAATAAAGGACAGTACCTCATTTGAGCACGGATCGGCCTCCAAATTGCAATCCAAACATTTAATTATGCAATTAACTTGAATAATTAATTTTAAGACTAAAATTGTCACACCCCGGTCAGGTGTGACACGCTCCCGTAAAATAGTTAATGACTC